>JAJIBD010009722.1:0-57493 GCA_021461705.1 Cryptotis parvus
CCTTTTCTCCCAGAAACACTTTCGTGGTTCTGAGAGAAGAGCTTCACATACCTGCTGGCCCCAGTGGTCACCCACAGTTCCTGTTGGGCCCCGATAGTGTCAGTGTTGATGAATGGGGCTCAAGATGCCCTGTTGAAATCCAGCCCTTGAGGCATCTGCTCCCAGATGCCCCTGACTGTCCTCCCGTGACAGGACCCCAGGGCTGCTGGGAGGGGGCGTCTCTGGAAGGCTGTGTGTGTCTCCCCGACCCTGACAACGCATGTTGAGGATGTTGAGAGAGAAGGTGTGTTAGACTTCCTGCCAAAGGGCTGCTCATTACCTCCAGGAAAAGTGTGCGGTAGGGAGGGAGCAGAGGGAGTGTGTGCGGCCAGGGGAGGGGTCTGGGGAGCATGTGGGCAGGGAGCAGGCGGAGAAAGGCATTGATCTGGAAAGGCTGGAGTGCCGACAGTCCGGGGTCAGCTGCCCGCTCCTGCTGGGGGACGGGTGGGCTCCCTGGAGGGCTGGGCTGGTTGTTTTCCTCAGAGCTGGGGCGGTGCCCGGTATCACATCACTCCTGATACCACATCACTGGCCTTTGGGGGGACCAGGACAAACAGGACATTGTTTCCCGCCCGCATGGGCTGCCACTGCCCAGTCCGCCCCTGCCTTTCCATTATTAAGTGGAATAAAATCCCAGCCACATCCTTGAACTGTTCTGCATCTGCCATGAAGACTGGGCCCTGGTGTTCTGAACTTCTCTGTGGCCTGTAACCATGGAGGCTGGGGGTGGGGACACACACCATGGCTGCCCACCTGGAAGATGGCTCTCACCTACTCTCAGGAGATAGGAGGGGCAAGACGCTCGTCGCCATCCCCGACACCCCTCAGCCCTCTGTGCTGTGACCACTCTCCCCCATCTCACTTTGGGGGCGGTCTCCACGGGTGAACTGTTGAAGACCGAGGCTGCCCAGCCGACCTTTCACTGCTGGTCAAGGCCCTGGCCCCACGCCTCACCCCCCCCCCTTGGATTTCCATTTTCTGTTTTGTTCGAGAAATGCTGGTGGCTCCCGGTGTCCGGCAGCCTTCTCTGCGGATGCAGGGCCTTGGGAGTGGGTCATCGGAGCGTTAGAGCCCTGCAGTGGCTGTATCGGTGAGGCAGGCCCCCACCCCAGGTCCTCTCTGTACACTGGCTCCGGGGCCAGCAGGCAGGTACTTCCGCCCACGCCAGCCACCGCCCTCCCACCTGGGCTTTCCGGAGCCGGCCGCTGCTCCTCCTCTGCTCCAGACTCCAAGTTCCCAGCCACATCCTTGAACTGTTCCGCATCTGTTGTTTGTGGCAATCCTGCGTGAGATACAAAAAGGGGAAAGGCCTGACCTTGCCAGCTCTGGTGTTTCTCCAGGGGCTCTTTCCTTTGTTCCGTCCCTGTGTCCGGGGCTCCGCCTCTCCCCTCCGCCAAGGCTGCTGAAAACGGGCCAGTCCTGGAAGCTGCTGTGAGCTGGGGTAGGGGCCTGGGGAAGACCCCTGGAGGGGCCTGCGGGGAGCCTCTCCTGCCCAGTCCCTAATTCATGGGCGGGAGGGGACTTTCTGCTGTCCCAGTGGGAAGCGGCTGGAACCAGAGGAAGTGTCTTGAGTTCCTTACTTGTTCTGTGAACCACACCCGGCTGGGTTCGGAACTGCTCCTGGCTCTGTTCTCTGGGATCGCTCCTGCTGCTGCTGGGGGCACTGAACCCAGGTTGGCTGCCTGGCTTGCTGCCCTGTCGGCACCCCCATGGGCATAGGGCTGATGTGGAATTTGGGGATGTGGGCAACTGTGAGGGACATTGTCCTGTTCCGGGGAGACCACTGACCATGGCAGGGATGTCCTGCAGGACGTGGGATAAAATCCCTGGGTTGCTTATGAGTATCTGGCCCGTGCTGTGTGTGCTTGACCTGGAGCTGGATAGATGCCACCTCCTCCAGGCAGACACCTTGGACTTCATGCTCGATTTGGGGCTGGATAGATGCTGCTTCTTCCAGGCAGACGCTGTGGGCTGTGTGCTTGACCTGGGGCTGGATGGGTGCCACCTCCTCCAGGCAGGCACATTGGATTGCTTGCTCAACCTGGGGCTGGATAGATGCCACCTCCTCCAGGCAGACACTGCGGGCTGCATGTTGGACTTGGAGCTGGATAGATGCCACCTCCTCCAGGCAGACACCGTAGGCTGCATGTTCGACCTGGGGCTGGATAGATGCCGCTTTCTCCAGGTAGACACCGTGGGCTGAGTGCTTGACTTGGGACCTCTGGGCAGACATCAGCCTCTTGTGAGTCTGACTCATGGGCTTCTCCTGGGAGCTGACCATCTCCTCCTGGGCAGTGGGGACCCCCTTACCCCACAGTGGTTTTCTGTGGCTGATGGCTTTGCCTTGCCTCGGCCTCTTAACCTGTGCTTTCCTTTCTAATTGCCTTAGGCTGGGGAGGGAAAACTTGAGCCCCCCCAGCCTTGTTCCTGTGGTTTCAGTTTCTTGGGGCCCTTTTCGGTCTCTACAGCTGGCTTTGCTTACTCTGCCTGTTTGTAATTGGGTATTGCTCGACTTGGTGTGGCTCCTGCGCCCCCACCACACACACACACACACACACTCACACTCTCTCTCTCTCTCTCTCTCTCTCTCTCTCTACTCTCTCTCTCTCTCTGCTCTTTGGGGTCTCAGCAAAGTCTCTGAGACCAGGGCACCATGCAGCTCCCATGTGTCCATGTGCTGAGCTGAAGTAGAAGCTAGATGGACGAGGGCTGCCTGTTAATGTGCCCATGCATGCACACGATACACGCGTGTTCTTATGCACACATAGCACACATACATGCACACATGTTCACACATGCTTTCACATGGCAGACACATGTACGCCAGTACACATATGTGCACACACGCTCTCACACGATGCACTCAGGCACGCATGCACACACAAACACGCATCCATCCATACATACTTTCTCACACATATGCACACAATACACCTCTCATACATGCATGCACTCAGGAACACATCTTACACTTGTGCCTCACACGCACACTCGTGCATATGGACTTGAATGCATGCTCAGTACTCATGGGCACACTTGCACACAGTACACAGAACACAGTGATTACACATGGCATGAACACACATGTACAATATACTCGGTGCACAGTGATCGCACATGTGGCGTGCACACACATACATGTACACACACGTGCACACACAGCGGTGGGGGGACTCTGCTTTCGGACTTGACCCTGAGGATCTCGGCTCAAGTCCTGGAAGGACGGCCAGGGGCTCTGTCCGCGCACTTCGGCTCCAGCCTTTCCCAAAGCCCTGAGCTTGCTGATGGAGCCGGGCCACTCCCGCTCCCGAAACCCCTCCTGGGTAGCTGGGAGGGTCACCTCCTGCTGACTGGGAACCATGGCCCCCTGTCTCTGAGCCCGGCTCTCTGGTCAGGGTGGGGAGGTTCAGCCCGTGTGTCCGTGACTGTTCTCGGGTCCAGCCCGTGTGTCTCTCTGTTCTCGGGTCCAGCCCATGTGTCTGTGTCCATGTGTCCATGTCTGTTCTCGAGTCCAGCCCGTGTGTCTCTCTGTTCTCGGGTCCAGCCCGTGTCTCTCTCTGTTCTCACGGGTCCAGCCCGTGTGTCTCTCTGTTCTCGAGTCCAGCCTGTGTCTCTCTGTTCTCGGGTCCAGCCCGTGTGTCCGTGTCTGTTCTCGAGTCCAGCCCGTGTGTCTCTCTGTTCTCGGGTCCAGCCCGTGTGTCTCTCTCTGTTCTCGGGTCCTCATGAATGCAGCCTGGCAGTGTCGGGCCTTGCTCCTGACTGTGCTCAGCCGTTGTCCCCTGGGGGGGTCGAGGGAACAACTGCGCTTCCGGGGACTGAACCTGTGCCAGCAGGCATTGGGCCCATCCCCGGGGGCTGCTCTCTGGAGCCGATGGTGTCCCAGAACCATAGCCCAGGTGTCTTGGGGTGACCCGGGCCTGTGCTGTCATCCTGTGAGGCCTGGGGACCCCAGACCGGCCAGCCCCGTCTCACCCGCGTGCTCTCCAGAAACCCAGGGTCAGAGTCTGAACTCTGCAGCTGACTGGAACCTCAGGCTTCCTCCTGACTCCAGAGTGACAGCCACCGCCCCGGCCATTGCTCTCTAGTCTTTGAACCCACGTGCAGCCTGACTTGGTCAGGTGAGGGAGGGCTGGGCAGGGCGGGGAGGAGAGAAACTCATCAGAGAGCAGGTTGCTTCCATTACACCCTGCGAGGGGAGGAATGTGTGTGCTTGCTCTGGTCAGCATTGACCTCTGCATGGTGCCCTGGTCTCTGAGACTTTGCTGAGACCCCAAAGAGCAATGTGTGTGTGTGTGTGTGTGTGTGTGTGTGTGTGTGTGTGTGTGTGTCTCAGCCTGTCACTGTCCTTGTCAAGGACACATGGAGGGGGCGCAGGAGCCACACCAAGGGGACCTGCTGCTTGCGAATGGCCTGTTGTAGGGTTTGGCTTGGTTTTTGGGGCCACATGTGGTGGTGCCCAGGGCTGACTCCTGGCTCTGTGCTCAGCGCTCGCTGCAGGCTCTGTGCTCAGGGCTCACTCCCGCCTCTGTGCTCAGGGCTCACTCCTGGCTCTGTGCTCAGGGCTCACGCCACTCTGTGCCGGGGTTGACTCCCGGCTCTGTGCTCAGAACTCACTCATGGCTCTGTGCTGGGGGCTGTCTCTTGGCTCTGCTCAGCGCCGCTGCAGGCTCTGTGATCAGGGCTCACGCCAGGCTCTGTGCTTGGAGATCACTCCCAGCAGTGCTGGGGACTTTGTATGGTGCCGGCCTGACAGGGGCCTCCTGTATGTGTCAGTCCACTGAGCCGCCTCCTGGCCCCGCCTGAAAGCTTGACAGCAGCCCTAGATCCCCCATTTTTGAGTTTTCAGGAGCGCAATTTTGGGTTTCTGGCTGCCTTGTTCAGCCTGGAACCTGTTCTGCCCGAATCTCCTCCCCTGAAGAAAGGGTCCCCACGTGTGAGCCTGCAGCCCCGCTCTTCAGCTGCCTCCAGAGCTGGTCTGAGTCTGGTCAGCCCGTGGCTGCATCCACTTCTGCCGTGTGTCGCTGTCGCAGCCTGTGCCGGGGGCCCCACCCCTGCGCCAGAGCCCGGCCCCGGGTTTCCCTGTGAGTGAGCCTGAGTGTCCGAGGCTGGCGGTCCAGCCCTGGGCTTTGCATGTCCATGATTGTTTTTCTTTTTGGGTCATACCGGGAATGCTCAGGGGTTCCTCCTGGCTCTGCACTCAGGAATTACTCCTGGCGGTACACAGGGGACCATATGGGATGCCGGGGATTGAACCCGGTCGGCCGTGTGCAAGGCAAACGCCCTCCCGCTGTGCTATCGCTCCAGCCCCACGTGTCCATGTTTTTGCTGCCACTTCCGCACCCCTCCTGCCCCGCCGGGGGTGTGGGAGCGTGGGTGGCAGTGGACAGGCCTCCACTGTGTTTCAGGGTGAGCTTGCTGGAGGGCTGGGGGCTCCCCTCCCCCATACTTCCCACAGGAAGTGGGGCCCACTGGACTCCAGAGCCACGCCCCTACGTGTCCTCTGGGCTGGGACCAGACGGGGGCTGCCCCGGTTCCTGGGTGCTGCAGAGCAATTCCCGGCGCGCCCTACCCTGGGAGCTCTGCCTGGTTCCTTCCTGAGCTGTGTCCCCACCTTTAGTTCGCCCCCCACCCCCCCCACGCTCACATCCTTCTGTCTCTGATGATGTGGGCGCCTGAGGTTTCGTCTCTAGAGCACTGGCTGGGCTCCTCCCTACCACAGCCGGAAGCAGCAGGGCCCCCTTCTGTCTTCTGGGTTGGGGGTGAGGGGTGTCCAGAGCGAGGGACAGTGTCCTCCACCTGCCACCGCGTCCGGACCCCGAGGCCCGCCCGGACCATGCAGAACTGATGACTCGCCCTCTGCCTGCAGCTCTGGGAGATCAGTTTCCCGCAGTGACGGCTCTGGTGACATCGCAGACCCCGAGCCTAAAACACTGGGTTAAAGCAACACTTAGAGAGAGACTGATATGCCCAGTGGGCAGTGCACACCTTTTTCACACATGGGGCCCTCTGGGGTGCCGCTGCCAGGTGCAGGAGTGTGGCTTGACACGGAACTAAACTCCTGTGGGTTCTGGCTGTGGACACGCTTGGCGGGAGCCCCTGGCTGTTAGCGTGGCCAGTGACCTCGTCCTCAGGTGTCCCCACTTTCTCCCTCTGCACTGAGGGCGGGCGCAGGTGGTTTGGGCCCGCCTGTTTGTCCTGCAGGGTGGGGTGTTTCCTGTTGCGCCCTGTGCACGTGACCGGCTCATCCCTGCCCACGTCCACCTGTCTCTGGGGATGCTGGGCGACACCCCTCTGCCCCCTCCCCGGAGCCTCAGGCCCTGCTCCTGCTTCCTGGATGTCGCAGCTGGCCCGGTGCCCTTGAGAGTGAGGTGAAAAATGACCTTTCGTCTGGGAGTTCGAGTCCCAGAGTCCGAGTTGGCTACCGAGGCGCCCTGTGTACCTTGTGGGAGGGGCAGAGAACTCTGGGTCCCCAGGGTGCAGCGCCCCCTGCACATTCCAGGCATGCTCCATGCCCCTGCCCCCCCCCGCGGGCTCCGGCTTCACTGCTGTCAGCGCTGCGAGGATCCCCGTAGAGCCTTTGCCCCTGCCCGGGTGGGTTGGGTTTGTGAATAGGCAGACAGATGAGCCCCCAGCCTGCAGAGGGACCAGGGGCGGCTGGGGGTGTCCCTCACTCCTGCCTGTCGCCTCCCTGCGAATTGCCATGGGTGACACCAAATTATCCTGGGAGGTGGCCGCACATACCCAAACTCTCTGGCCAGGTGTGGGCTGGGCCCTGACACAGCAGGACGGGCCAGAGGACACATAGCCACGCAGCTCTCAGTCTGCCGGGGTGGAGGCTGTGTGCATGCTGTGAGCCCCACGGCACCCTGAGCCCTGACCTGTGTGGGTCTGTGAAGGAGGGCCCTCGCCCATGCCCCCAGGTGGTGGGGGGGTTCATCCCATCCTGGCCACCAGCACGGGATAGTCATCAGCATGACGGGGAGAATGGTGTCCCCAGAAGGACTTGGGTGGGGACACAGGGAGGGGAGGGCCTGGACCCTCTGTCGGGTGTGGGGGCGGTCATTCTGCACCCGCTGTGCCCCCAGTGGGTGTCCAGTTTCACACTTCCTGCGCTGATTGCCCTCGCCCCACCCCAGCCTCACCTACTGGTCCCCAGCTGAGGCCTGTCCCAGGAGACTCGCTTGGCCTGTCCGGGAACTCGGTGGGCACCGAATTATCTGGGGTTGCCACACTCACCCCGGTGGGGCAGCCATGCCCAGTCATTGCCACAGTTACGGACCCCCACACCTGACGCAGCCTGGAGAGGCTGTGGGAGTCTTGAGCTGCTTTTTCCATCAGTGGTCAGGCCTGAGAGAGCGTCCAGCTGGGTCTCTGGGTCAGCAGGGGCCTGCGTCTGGCAGAGCAGCCCAGCGGAGCCAGGGAGGGGTGTTCCGTGCAACCCCAGCCCTGGACCGTGGCTTGTTCTTTCTGAAGAAGTGGGGATGGTGATGATGCCCTTACTCTGGCCTCCTGGGGGTCAGTGGAGCCGTACCCCAGTTCCCTGCACCCCGAATGTGGCTGCCTGCACGCCCACCGCCGCCGATGTGCAGGATTCTGGGGCGACGGAGCTGGCTCCAGCCCTGCCCCACGTCTTCCTCAGCTCGTTCCGCCCCGCCTGTGCTGCCAGAGTCCCTCTGTGCCTTGGGTCCCTCCTCCCCACCCAGGGCTCGGGGGGCGGCAGCCCTCCCTCAGCTGGTCTCCGAGTGGCTGGTGTGGCTGGCGGGGTCACGGGTGAATGTTCTTCCCAGCTGAGGGCTTCTTGTTTGCTACACTGGGCTGTGCTCAGGGCTCACTCCTGGCGGTGCCAGGGGACCCCATGGGGTGCCAGGGAATGAGCCTTAGTTGACCGAAGTGCGAGCCCAGAGCCCTCATGGACGGTGGTTAGGGTGTGTTGGGGGCATCTATCACACAGACCCCAGATGGAGCTTTGGTCTGGCCTTGTGGTGGGGTGCTCTGGGGGTGCCGGGTCAGGCAGTGGGGAACACCCAGGCGTGTTTGCATGGTCCTGCAGCCAACATGGACCATTGCCACTGTGACTGGCCTCACCCCACCTTTTTCTGCTCCGGCAGCCCAGGCTCCCCCTGAAGGTGAGGTGGTGAGGCCGTGCGTGGGGTCTCGTCAACAGTTTCACTGGTAGGACGTTTCTGATGTGTCCTGTGAGCTGCCTGTGACCTGCAGACGGGCTCTGTCCCCCTCCTGTGTCAGCCACCTTCTCCGGGGTCTTTTTTCTTGCCTGGGGTTGCTGCTCAGAGGTCCTCGTGCCCCTCCCCAGCCCTTCAGCGTCTGGGCCGAGGCTGCGGGGCTGCTCACCCAGTGGTGCCCACTCAGCGTGGTGCTGAGACGGGTCCCCAGACCGCAGGCCCCGGCTGCCCCTGGAGGGTGGGGGTGGCCTCCAGCCATGGTTTCCATTCCCTCCACTATGGGCGGATCCTGGTTAGTGGGACTCTGGTCTCTGTCTACACCGCCTCACACACTACATCTACACTGCCTCACACACTCTGCGTCTACACTGCCTCACACTGTCTACACTGCCTCACACACTGCATCTACACCGCCTCACACATTCTGTCTACACTGCCTTATACACTGTGTCTGCACTGCCTTACACTGTGTGTACAATGCCTCACCCACTGTCTGCACCGCCTTACACACTCTGGATACTCAGGTGATCTTAAACCGTGTCCCTTTGGCACAGTGGGTGTCTTGTGTGGGAGCCGTATCCTGAAGCTGCTGCTCTTGCCGGCCACACTGTCCAGTGACTCTGAGGCTGTCGGGCTGCTCTCCTCGATGGCAGCACAGTGGGGAGGGGGAGGGGCGGCCACCGAAGGCCCAGGGCAGGCTTGGGTATGGCTGTGGCTCATTCAGCCCTGTTGACTTGGCAGCTGCAAAATTTGATTTTTCGTTTGCAGCCTGAAAGCCTTTGGAAATGTAGACTATCCCTGATGTAATCTGGTACATAAAAATGATTCTCTCTCTCTCTCTCTCTCACACACACACACACACACACACACACAGGAAAGGCACCATGGTGTGTTTTGCATACGCAGGACCTGGGCTCTTACCTCTCCCCAGCAATGCTGGGTGCACGCCACACCCCTACAGTAGCAGGGAAATAAACAAGCCTCTGGGAGTTGGGGTGAGAAGGAATGCAGGGTTTCAGGGGGGAAGATTCAAGCCCTGAAACAAAGCAGTGGCTGCTTTCCAGGACGGCCTGCCGGAATTCCGGTCAGAGGCATGGCCAGGCCTTGGGGACAGAGTGGGATGGGCGCTCGCTTGGCATGCTGCCCACTCGGGCTGGTTCTTGATCCTCCACATGGTCCCTCCAGCCCTGCCAGGAGTGAGCCCTGAGCACAAGCCGGGAGTGAGCCCCTGAGCACAGAGCCGGGAGTGAGCCCTGAGCACAGAGCCGGGGGTGAGCCCTGAGCACAGAGCCGGGAGTGAGCCCCTGAGCACAGAGCCGGGAGTGAGTCCTGAGTACAGAGCCAGGAGTGAGCCCTGAGCACAGAGCCGGGAGTGAGCCCTGAGCACAGAGCCGGGAGTGAGCTCTGAGCACAGAGCCAGGAGTGAGCCCTGAGCACAGAGTTGGGAGGTGAGCCCTGAGCACAGAGCCAGGAGTGAGCCCTGAGCACAGAGCCAGGAGTGAGCCCTGAGCACAGAGCCGGGAGTGATCCCCTGAGCACAGAGCCGGGAGTGGGCTCTGAACACTGCTGCGTGTCCCCACCCCCTAAAGACTGTCCAGGCTGGGGTTGATGCTCTTTGCTTGGTGTCGGAGACCCCGGGAATTGATGGACTTTTCTCTCTGGTGGAAAGTTCCGGGAAGTTCAGTGGTCAGTTCTGAAACCTCTGTGTGCATCACGTGACTCGGGAACGGGAGTGGATACAGCCTCTGGGCTGCTGTGGGGCGGGTCGGGGATTGTGAGCCCCAGGACTGGGGACTGGCCAGCATAGGGCGTGCCATGCTGAGGCGTGGCTGCTCCGTCTCACAGGACCCAGTTGGCACTTTCTCTCAGCAGGTGGAAAACACCTGGCAGGGCCATCCTGCCCCTTTATTTCTTCCCGTTTTGTTGTTGTTCGGGGACTGGCTGGCGTGGCCCGGGCCGTGGCCCCAGGGGTTCCCCAGGTGGCAGAGCTGTCGGCTTCCTGTGGGAGGTGCCAGGGATTCAACCCTCTGCTTCGTGCCTGCCCCTCCTGCTGTGTTTCCTGGCCACGTGGATCCTGGTGTTTGCTGCGGGTGGTGCCCAGCACAGGCAGCTGGTCAGACGGATGCGCAGGAATGTACAGACTCCGCTGCCTCTGGCCCGTCACTGGTGCTTCTGCTCATCCCTTCAGAGGGGTTCTGGGACACGCCAGTCTTCAGTGCTGGAGGTTGGAATCATGGGGGTGCCACGTCCTCTGAGGGCCGGGGCCGACGAAGTCCACGAGGTCCCCTCACGCGCAGCGGCTGACGCCATCTGAGCTCTTGCCTGGAAAGCGCAGCGGGGGCGTCTCACTGGCTCTTTGCTGCCGTTTATTAGGTTGTTAGATTGTTTGATAAAAACAATGTGTCATGCTGGTCCCAGAGAGTCAGACCAGTTCCCCAGACGGAGACCCGGGTGGGTGGTCAGTGGGCTGGCCCTGGGGGTGAGGCCCCATCTTCCAAGCCTGCCTATTGCGTTTTGCTCTCAGCCGTGAGGATGTACACTGTGGACTCCATGATTCCTGGTCTGGGCTCAGCAGGAGGACGGGGGCCCCTTCCAGGGTCAGCGGTGACAGAGCCAGGGCCCAGGGTGCCTGATGGAGCCGCTCTCTTATGTCACACAGGACTTTGGGGACCCCTGGCTCTGTGTGTGCTCCCTGGGACCCTGTACCGGGGCCCAGCCTGCACTTGGAGCCCGTGGGTGCCCTGCCCAGCTCTCCCCTTATCTTCCCTGCCAGCTCCTCTGAGACATTGGAACCCCCCAGCCCCATGAGCTCCAGCACGGGAATGGGGTTCAACGCCCCAGCCCTGCTGCCTGGCACCACCAAATGCCTTGCCGGGCAGGGCTGTCCCGTGACGGCCCCCAAGAACACTGAGCCTTTATTTGTGATCAGTGCGTGTGGCTGCCATCCCAGGCGCTGTCCCGTAGGCACTGAGCGGGAGCTGGCATCTGGGGTGTCTGAGAATCTCACGGGTGCCCCCACCCCTACCCTCTGCCCTGCCCAGGCTCTGGCCAGATGGACCTGAGGTGGCTGCTGCCCAGGCTGTGGGTGGTGGTGGACCTGCAGACGGTGCCCGCATGCCCCTGGAGCACCGCCTGAGTGCGGGAGCCGGGGTGGCGGCAGCATCTTCCCTGAGTGCCTGACCTCGGCCTGGGGGGCTGAGGCAGCCTCTGCTCACTCCTCGGTCGGGTCACGCCCCCAGGCCCGGCTTCTAGTGTTCTTCGGGCGATTTTCTTTGGGGGCCGCACCCAGAGGTGCTCAGGGCTTGTTCTGATTTTATTTTTTCTCTTTTTTGGGTTACACCTGGTGGTGATCAGGGGTGACTCTTGGCTGTGCACTCAGGAATCACTCCTGGTGGTGCCGTAGGGACCCTCTGGGGTGTGTGGGATGGAGCCCGGGTCGGCTGTGTGCAGAGCGGTACCTTCCCCGCTTTATTCTCCTTCTGGCCCATGTTCTTTCTGTCTTAGAGTAGGTCACACCCAGCAGTGCTCAGGGCTGACTCCTGGCTCTGTGCTCAGGGATTACTCCTGGTGGTGTTTGGGAGACCATCTGGGGTACTGGGGATTGAACCGGGGTGGCTGTGTGCCAAGCAGGTGCCCCCCATCCCCACCCCCTGCACCGTCTCCCTGGCCTCTTCGCTCTGTTCTGTGTTGCTTGTGACAGGGTTGCCCTGGATTCCTGGGGCTGGCCGCTGGGCTGTGCCTTGACACCCTGGGGCTGGCCACTGGGCTGTGCCAAGGCTCGGGGCTGGCCGCTGGGCTGTACCCTGAGACCCTGGGGCTGGCCGCTGAGCTGTACCCTGAGACCCTGGGGCTGGCCGCTGGGCTGTACCCTGAGACCCTGGGGCTGGCCGCTGGGCTGTACCCTGAGACCCTGGGGCTGGCCGCTGGGCTGTACCCTGAGACCCTGCTGGGGCTGGCCGCTGGGCTGTACCCTGAGACCCTGGGGCTGGCCGCTGGGCTGTACCCTGAGACCCTGGGGCTGGCCGCTGGGCTGTGCAGACACCAGCACTCTGTCCAGCAGGGTGCGTCTCTGCACAAACTCAGCACGGCACGAGTTGTGATTTTCTAGAAAGTTCTCAGCCACTTCTCCTGGTCCCAGCACACGTCTGCCCTCTGAGAAGACGAGGGGCTCCGTGTGAGCTGTGGGGACAGGGTGTGGGGTCGGTGGACAGTTGCCGTCTGGGGCTGTGGAACTGTCCAGGATGTGGCAACGGCTTCCTGGTTATGTGTGTCCTGCAGTTGGTCCCTGTTCACGTCCCGGCTTCCACTAGTTTCCGCAGGCGTTACCCTGAAGTCTGCTCTGCTAGGGGACCATGGTGTCTCCCCTCAGGGACCCTGACCTCTCCCCTCAGGGACCCTGACCTCTCCCCTCAGGAACCCTGACCTCTCCCCTCAGGACCCTGACCTCTCCCGTCAGGGACCCTGACCTCTCCCCTCAGGACCCCTCACCTCCCCTCAGGACCCTGACCTCCCCCTCAGGACCCTCACCTCTCCCCTCAGGACCCTGACCTCTCCCCCTCAGGACCCTGACCTCCCCCTCAGGACCCTGACCTCTCCCCTCAGGACCTGCCCCTCCCCTCAGGGACCCTGACCTCTCCCCTCAGGGACCCTGACCTCTCCCCCTCAGGGACCCTGACCCTCTCCCCTCAGGACCCTGACCTCTCCCCTCAGGACCCTGACCTCTCCCCCTCAGGGACCCTGACCCTCTCCCCTCAGGGACCCTGACCTCTCCCCTCAGGGACCCTGGCCTCTCCCCTCAAGACCCTGACCTCTCCCCTCAGGACCCTGACCTCTCCCCTCAGGGACCCTGACCTCCCCCTCAGGGACCCTGACCTCTCCCCTCAGGAACCCTGACCTCTCCCCTCAGGACCCTTGATGTCTCCCCTCAGGGACCCTGACCTCTCCCCTCAGGGACCCTGACCTCTCCCCCTCAGGGACCCTGACCTCCCCCTCAGGACCCTGACCTCTCCCCTCAGGACCCTGACCTCTCCCCTCAGGGACCCTGACCTCTCCCCTCAGGGACCCTGACCTCTCCCCCTCAGGGACCCTGGCCTCTCCCCTCAGGGACCCTGACCTCTCCCCTCAGGACCCTGACCTCTCCCCTCAGGGACCCTGACCTCTCCCCTCAGGGACCCTGACCTCTCCCCTCAGGGACCCTGACCTCTCCCCCTCAGGGACCCTGACCTCTCCCTCAGGACCCTGACCTCTCCCCCTCAGGGACCCTGACCTCTCCCCTCAGGACCTGACCCCTCCCCTCAGGGACCCTACCCCCCCCCAGAACCCGCCCCCCAACCCGACCCCCCCCAGACCCCCCCCCGACCCACCCCCCCCAGGACCCGCCCCCCCAGACCCTACCCCCCAGGACCCGACCCTCCCCCAGGGACCCGACCTCCTCCCCCGACCCGGCCTCCCCTCAGGAACCCTGGCCTCTCCCCCTCAGGACCCTGACCTCTCCCCCTCAGGACCCTGACCTCCCCTCAGGGACCCTGACCTCTCCCCTCAGGACCCTGGCCTCTCCCCTCAGGACCCTGACCTCTCCCCCTCATGGACCCTGACCTCTCCCCTCAGGAACCCTAACCTCTCCCCTCAGGGACCCTGACCTTTCCCCTCAGGAACCCTGGCCTCTCCCCCTCAGGAACCCTGACCTCTCCCTCAGGGACCCTGCCCCCCTCAGGAACCCGGCCTCTCCCAGACCCTGACCTCTCCCCTCAGGAACCCTAACCTCTCCCCCCTCAGGGACCTTGACCTTTCCCCTCAGGAACCCTGACCTCTCCCCCTCAGGAACCCGGACCTCTCCCCTCAGGAACCCTAACCTCTCCCCTCAGGGACCCTGACCTTTCCCCTCAGGAACCCTGACCTCTTCCCTCAGGGACCCTGACCTCTCCCCTCAGGGACCCTGACCTTTCCCTCAGGAACCCTGACCTCTCCCCTCAGGACCCTGACCTCTCCCCTCAGGACCCTGACCTCTCCCCTCAGGACCTTGATGCTCCCCCCCTCAGGGACCCTGACCTCTCTCCCTCAGGGATCCTGACCTCTCCCCTCAGGGACCCTGATCTCTTCCCCCTGGAGGACCCTGACATCTCTGGGCTGTGGTCTCCTATCAGGAGCACAGCCGTCCTCACTGAAGTCCTGTAACCTTGCAGTGATAAGAGAATGGTCATGCCAAGGATTGTGTGTGTGTGGTGTGTGTGTGTGAAAGTGAGTGATTGTGTTAGTGTGTTTGTGTGTCTGAGTGTGTGAGTTGCGTGTGTGCTTGTGTTGTGTGAGTGAAAATGTGTGAGCATGAAAATGTGTCAAGTGAGTGTGAGTGAATGTGTGTGAGTGTATGTGAGTGTGAAAATGTGTCAGTGAGTAAGTGTATGTGTGTGAGGGAGTGAGACTGTGAGAGTTGCGGCTGGCCCCGCCTGCCCTGCCCCTGGGCCCCGCGCCTTCTCAGCTCTCAGGTGGCGCCATCCAGGCCCGCCCCTCCCGCCTCAGCCCCTCCCTCTGCGCCCCTCGTGTCCTGTGCCCCTCAGTTCACTCACTCCCAGGCCTGCAGACCTTGAGGGCCTTGCCCGGCACATGGCAGGCTCAGAGCGAGCATGAACGTGTCCTCAGCAGCTCCCGCGGGCCAGGGCCGCCGGCACAGGCAGGTTTGGTGAAGCCGCTGAGCCACAGCTGGGAGACAGGGGTGGCCCTGAGGGGTTTGGGGGGGGTGGCCAGTGCAGGGGCGCCCAGGAAGCCTCTGGGCAGGGTTTCCTGGCCGGTGCTTGGGGGCAGGGGCAGGCGGGACAGGGTGGGCCAGAGGGAGAGGGGCTGAGGGGCCGGAGAAGACCCTGGCAGGTGCGTGGGGTGGGGGTGGGGGTTGCAGCTGGCTCTGCAGACACATCTCGGCCGCCCTGCTGGCCAGGTGGGCCCTGCCCCTAGCTTACAGTCAGGGCACCGTGGACCCCGGGTGCCCCCCCAGGATTCAGAGGGGGATAGCCCCTGAGCCCCACGGTGTGGCCCAGGGTCAGCCTGGACCTAGAGCCCGACGCCTCTCTTCACTTCTTTGCCTCTGGGCCCTTTGCCCCTGTCCATTTTACCAGAGAGACGTTCAGCCTGTGAGGGACGGAGGGAGGTGGAGATGCGGCTGGCTCTGGGCAGAGCCACCTCACAGCCCGTGGGTCTGACCAGCTGCGGTGGCCGTAGGTCACTGAGGTCCTCATGCAGAGCCCCCAGGATGCAGACAGGAACCAGCGAGGCAGAGGGCGGGGGCAGCAGCAGCAGCAGCAGCCCTGGCCGTGCCCCCCACACCCCTTGACCGTCCCCTGCCTGGCCTCCGTCCATCTCCACTGCAGGGGGTCCCAGGCGCCCCCTGCCTCATGGCATCTCGGGGCCACTCCTGACAGAGCTTAGGGGACCATGTATGGGGGCAGGGATGGAACCTGGGCTGGCGCATGCCAGGACAGTGCCCTGCGTGCTGCTCGCTTGCTCTCCAGCCCCCGCCGTTTATCGAGCAGTTCCTGTGGCGCTGGGGGCTCGGTGGGCACTGCAGCAGGGGAGGACCAGTGTGTCCGGGGGGGCCCTGTGGCTCCTCTCTGCACAGCTGGGTTCATGCTCTGGCTCCCAACCTCCGTGGGGTCAGCATGGGGGTGGGTTGTCCTGGGCCTGCGGTTGGGGTCCTAAGGCTGGGCGTGGGGCCGAGTCAGGGCCAGGACTGACCTTGGCCTTGGCCTGCTGGAGTTATTTCTGGGCCCATGAGGAGCGGAAGAGAATCTCGAGCCGAAAAGGAAGCAATCTGCCAGGCCGTTTCCTCCTGGGCTTCAGGCTGCGCTGGCCCAGTGACCCAGTGACCCCGCCTGGCCGCACATTCTCAGGCTTCGGAACAGAGCCTGGGGCAGCCCCCCAGCAGGCTGGAGAAGGTGGCGACTCTGGGGCCTGCGGCTGTGGGGAGTCCCTCTGGTGTGCAGCCGCCTGCGACTGCGGGGGGCTCATGTCGGGGTCTCTTCTGGGTCTTTGGCATCTCGGGCTACTCCTGGCTCAGTGCTCGTGACCGTTACGGTACCAGGGAGGTGGTGGGCTCGTGCGGCCTGTGCCTGGTCTTGAGTCTACCCTGGAGCCCACGCCTCTATACTCGTGGGGCTCATCTGAGGGTGTTGGCAGCGTCTGTTGAAGAGAGGTGCTAGCCCTGGTCCCTGGGCTACTGCTCTCTCCTGAAGGCCCAGAGAGCACTTCCTCGGCCCTTCAGATCTGGGGTGCAGTGGGAGGGCCCCTCGTTCCGGGGTGGGGGTGATCTGGGTGCTGACCTGTTGGCCCTGCCCAGTGGGTCAAGATGCCACACCTCCCCGGAGCCTCGTGCTGTGCCGCAGGTGGGCCCAGGACATGCCCGGGGTCCCAGGAGCAGGTGCCCATGTCAGTGGTGGTGCTGTCTATGTGTGTGTGGGGGGGGTGGGGACCCCTGGGGTGCCCGAGCAGGAGCACTGAGAAGCTTCCTGGGGTCACGGACTCTGGCGTCCAGGAGCCTGTGATTCTCTTCCCTGTGTGAGTTTAGACCCTGATAGTCTTGCTGGCCAGGAGACCCTGCCCAGATGCCTGCCCAAACACCTCTGTCCAGATCCCCTGCCCAGACTCCCTGCCCATGTGGCGGCAAACCCCAGCGTGCAGTTGACTTTCAACAGAAAGCTATCTTGTTCCTGTACTGACCCATGAGTGTGTGCTGACCCTGTGAGCGAGTGCTGAACCCTTGTGTGTGCACTGACCCCCTGTGAGTGCCTTCCCAGCTTCCCTGACCCAGAGTCCATTGCTGTCCATGCTGCCCTGGGCCTGCTTGAGTGGACTGGGTGTGAGGTCTGCACTTTGGAGGGCAGAGCTGAGGCTGCCGTGATCTTGTTCCAGTGCTTGTGGGCATCGGACACGTGTCCAAGCTGGGGACGCTGTCCCCAGAGCACACTGGAAGCGCCTCCGTGGTGGGAGCGTGCATGAGAGGGTCCCTAGGCCTTGTCGGGCCCCTCAGCCCTGCTGGCGGCCCAGTCACATCCCCAGTTCCTGGCCGTCTGGCCCGGCTCTAATTTGTGTCTTCGTTACGCTTTCAGAGTACCCCGTGGACAGATACGTAGAGGCTCCCAGAACGTTCTCAGGCTCCCGGACTTCCTTTGCTTATTTCCGCATACCCCCAGCTGCCCTCTGCCCTCAGCCTGTGGCAGGAATTGGCCAGGCAGAGCAGCCCCCTGGCCCTCAGGGAGTGTGGGAGCCTGGTGGGTTCCCATAGGAGAGGCCGGGTCTCCCCAGGGAGGACGTGTCCTGGAGTGTCCGAGCAGAGATGCAGCCATCCAGCCCTCAGGAAGTGGCGCCCACCCCCACCTCCTGTCTGTCCATGGGTCTCCCCAGACCCAGCCTGGGCCGTGGACAAGCTCCCAGGCCAGAGCCCCCACGGAGGGAGCTGTGAAGGGCAGAAATGCTCTGTCCCCTGGCCAGAACCTGTGGGTATGTCTGCCTTCTGTCTGTCCGTCTGTCTTGTCCAGTTTCAGGATGTGGTGGTGTCTGTCCTCTCTTCTGCCCAGGGCCGACTGTGTGTGTGTCTGTGTGTATGTGTATGTGCATCTTTGTGTATATGTGTATGTGTATGTATGTGTATGTGTGTATGTGGGTATGTGAGTGTATGTATGAGTACCTGTGTGTGTCTGTGTATATGTGTGAGTGTTTCTGTGTGTCTGTGTGTATGGTTGTATTTTTTTTGTATGTATGAGTACCTGTGTGTCTGTGTGTATGTGTGAGTGTTTCTGTGTCTTCTTGTGTGTGTATGTGTGAGTGTCTCTGTGTCTTGTCTGTATGTGTGTGTCTGAGTGTCTCTGTGTCCGTGTCTGTATTTGTGTGTCTGTGTGTCTCTGTGTCCATGTTGTATGTGTGTGTGTGTGTGTGTGTGTGTGATGATATCCCGCACCTAACTACTGCTCCTGCAGGGTCTTTGCCCCCTGGGGTGCTGCCTCCGAGGCTCATTGCACTGCTGTGCTGGACCCTTCCGCACCAGTGGGAGGAGGTGCTGCCTGCAGTGTAGACGGCGGTGTTGCCGTGGGGCCCCTCCTGGCGGTGCTCGGGGCCGCTCGCCCTTGTCAGGTCTTGCTCCCTGGGGAGGCCCCAGCACTGCTGACAGGTGGCTCCAGTGCTCAGCCCTCAGCCTCCTGCCTCCTCGCGGCAGCCTCTGCCGCTGCCCGCCTGGGCTCCTGCTGTGCCCTGGGCGCCTGTCTGGGCAGTGGCACATGCCAGGATCCCCCTTTCCAAAGGTGCAAAGTTCCTTCGTGCCCGAGCGTGAACGTATGTGAGTGTCTGTGTGTGTCCAAGAGTGTCTCTCAGTAGACTGTGTGTTTCCGTATGTTTCTCTCAGTAGATCTCTGTGTGTGGTGTTTTGTGTGTGTGTGTCTGTGTGTCTGAGCGTGTATATCAATAGATCTGTGTGTGTGTGTTTGTATGTGTGTGCCTTGGTTTTGTGTGTTTCTGTGTGTCTGAGTCCGAGTGTGCATATCAGTAGATCTGTGTGTGTAGTTTCCATACGTGCATGTCTGGGTGTGTAGGTCTTTGTGTCTGTGGCCTGTTTTCCTGTGGTGGGCATGTGGTTGCTTCTGTGGCTGGCTGTGGGTGCGTGTTCCTACCCTTTGAGGAAGGTCCCGGCCTTGTCTTGCTGCAGCCATGTGTGTGGCTTGTGGCTGTGGCTTTGTGCTGTGTCCGTGGCTCCGCGCCCCTTCCTGGAGCAGCAGCGCCCCCAGGCCCGTGTGAGCGGGGCTGCCTGTCTCCCTCATGGGGGAGTGGTGTGGACAGACAGCCGTGGCCCTTTCTGAGCCCCACTTAGCCGCTTCCTGGGTGGGCTGGCATCAGTGTCAGTGCCAGGAGCTGCCCGTCATTGAAGGTCACTGGCCTTGGCGCCTGTGCTGGCCCCTGAGGGTGCCTGTCCCTCTGACACCGAGTCCTGGGCCTGGTGCCCCAGTGGGGGCTCCTCCATCCGGCCCGTCGAGCTGTCAGACACCCGTGAGGTGAGGGTGGGTGCCACCGGGCTGGTGCTGGGTTTGTCGGAGCCCAGGTGTGGTTTGACGCTGGTCGCCTCTGGGGGCTGGGGGACACGAGCTCGGTGTTTTCTGCTTTCTTGGAGTGAGCTAACAAGGGATCCTGCCCCCATTGCTGAGGTGAGGCCTTCGCTTCCCTGAACCCCGACTGGACGCCTGGGCTTCAGCGACCGTGAGTGGCCACTGCCTGGCGTGTGTGAGGAGCGCGGGCAAGTGCAGGGGAGCCCATGGGGCAGGTCTGGGGTTCTGGGGTGCAGGATAGCTGCATTGCTGTCGGCTCGGGTGCTCCCCAGGGGCCTTTATCTCATGCTTCTTCCTCTGTCGCCTGGTGGGCTTGAGGGGAGCCTGGACAGGCCCCCACAGCTGTTGTCTCTGGGGAGGCCGAGCCGAGAATTCCAGGGTTACGGGGCTCGGGAGCAGCCGGAGCAGAGCTGCCACCGAGTCCTCGGCCTCAGGCCACTGCTCCACGCCCTTTCTCCTGACACTGGCCACTGCGATGAGCCACCTGTCTGCAGGGGGCCAAAGGGCTCCTCCGACTCAGGCGAGCTGGACCGTGGGTCCGCCTGTCAGCCGAGCTGCGGATCTGGCCATGGGTCAGGCCGTGAATGAAGTTTGGCTCAGGCTGTGGCTCCCCACACCGGGCTCTGGCTCTCTCCCGTGCCCGCCGTGGCTCCTCTGCTGAACGGCAGCTCACAGGCGCTCCGTGGCGAGGGGCACAGGCGGGCTGATGTGGAGCAACGGGCAGTGCCTCCCTGGCATCAGCGCCTTCCATAGGCCGCAGTCAGCAGGCGCCACTGTCACTGGCCAGCAGGGCTGCCGTCGACACGGTGTGTGCCATGGCGGCGGCTGCTGTGACTGGCGTGGGCTGGAGGGGCTGCAGGGGGCTCCTGGGCTTGTAACTGGGCAGGGGCACCTGTGCATTCCCACCCAGCTCACAGGTGCCAGGTGGCGCCCACCCACGCCGTCCTTGGCCCGGCTGTGCCTGTGGAGCTTCTGTCCTGGACTCCGTGCCCCCCAGGGCCTGTCTCAACTCCCTCCACTGTTGCGTGGAACTTTCCGGAGGCGTTGGAATCTGCTGGGCGCTGTCCTTCAGGCTTTGCTTTTCTTGAGCGACATCTCGGTCCTTGCCGGGCCCCTGGAACCCGTGTCACGGCCCCCTGCCCCATCTCTCCCTCCTGCACCCAGTCCCTGCTCTCAGGGAGGGCAGCTGTTTCCTGGGTGCAGCGGGGGGGTGGCTTCTCCCAGCACAGCACGGATGTAGTCCCCTCGGTTCCCCACCGGCAAGGTGTGGGTGCTCTCGGGCCTGCCCTAGTTCTGCTCGGGTCCAGCCGCCAGCCCCCTGGGTGCTCCGTGGGCCCTTTGTGGGGGCTGGGCCCCTCCTGAGGACAGGGCTGACTGGGGCTTCTTGGCTCCAGGCACGTGTGGAGACCGTGTTGTCCTGCCCGGCCTGGAGGTGTCCTGGTGGGCCCCTTTATCCCTATGCCTTGGGGACTTCAGGTCTCGTGGCTCGAGCGGAATTCTCAGGCACTGGCTCACTTCTTCAGGTGAGGGTAGCACAGTCTGCTGGGGGTGAGGTCAGAGTCCGGGTGCAGAGTCTTGTCTGAGCTCCTGTGTGGCTCTGGGTTCCAGCAACTTGTGGTGGTGGTGGGGGGTCCCAGTTTCCTGCGGTGTGGTGGGACCACCCAGACCCTCTGCGTGGCGACTTTGCTAACTTGCGCAGGAGGAAAAGGCAGCGCTGGGCGGCTGGGGGTCGTGCCGGGCTCTGTTCCCACAGGCTCCCCACTGTGCCCTCTCTGGGCGGAGGCTGTGCCCCAGTGTGCATACGGACAGGCCTGAGCCTGGCACAGTCCCCCGCCTGGCACAGCCTCACTCAGTCGGTCGCTCCCCACCTTGGCCCGGAGCCCTCTGGCTTCTCTTCCTCCGGGGCACTAAGTGGCATCTCAGGAACGTGGGGCCTGGGGACCCGGACATGGGGCCACCCCCCTGGGACCCCTGACCTCCAGTGTCCATCAGGCGGGGGACAGCCGCATCAGGCTCAGGGCCCACGTGGTGTGTGCGGTGCCGTGGACTGGGCTGGACGGGGTCAGTGCAGTTTTCCTTGTTTGGTTTGTGTTTGCCCCTCCCGGGTGTTCAGGTATCACTGCCGGAGGCGGCGGGACCCTCTAATTTTTTGTAAAGGGATGCAGCTGCATTTCTTGTTCGGGTCGTGGTTCTCTGCCTGGCAGACGGCTGCACCCTAGAGCACAGGCCAGCCTTAAACTTTAAGCTTGGAAGCCCTTGAGGCCTAGGACAGTGGGCTGTGGGGACAGTGGGTGGGGAGGGGGACGGTGGTGAGGCGGGGGGCAATGGGTGAGGCCGTTTGCAGCCTTTGCAGAGACCGTTGGGCACCACTGGGAGAGGGGGCTGGGCATGGCCAAGCACGCACAGAGCTGAGGGTCCGGAGGGGGAGCCAACGATGTGTGGGGCTCACGTGTGTTGCCGCGGGTGTGTTGGAGACGCAGAGGCGTTGCCATGCCGCAGAGCCGCCCCGAACAAGGGGAGGCCACGTGTGGCTAGAGCTGGAGCCAGAGCTATGCCCAGGGGGCCCAGCCACAGCCCAGCGTGGGGTCTGCCAGTGCTGGTGCGAATTTGTGTAGGGGGATGTGTGTGGGGGATGTTAGGTGTGTGTTGGGGCAGGGCATGAATGTGTGGGTCTGTGTGTGTAGGCGAGGGTGTGAGTGTGTAGGTGAGTGTGTGTGTATAGGAGAGGGTGGAGCACAGGAGAGGGTGTGAGGTGTGTGTGTGTGTGTATAGGAGAGGGTGTGGAGCACAGGAGAGGGTGTGAGTGTGTGTAGGGGAGTGTGTAGGAGAGCGTGTGAGTGTAGAGAAGGATGTTAAGGTGTGGGAGTTGACTGTCCCCCTCCTGTGATTTGGGGCTCCCTTTTGCAGGAGCCCACCTGCCTGACCTGGGTCTCGTCTGTGGACAGTCCCGAGTCTCTGTGGGCGGTGCACACTTGCCGTGCCGTCATTGGCCTATCTCTGGCCCATCACTGGCGGTGCAGCGTGTGGTGCCCCTGGAAAACTCAGTCTTTGTTCCACGTCTGGCCCCAGGCGGAGCCTTGGAATGTCCTCATCAGCTCGGGCCATCTTTGTTCCTCCTGACGGGCCCTGGCTGGAGTGTTGGGGTCCCAGTGAGGGTGTTTGAGTGGACCCCGGAACTGGGAGGGCCCACAGGCCCACAGCCTGCTCTTTTTTTTGGGTCACACCCTGTGACGCTCAGGAATTGCTCCTGGCAGTGCACAGGGGACTATATGGGACGCCGACATCGAACCCGGGTCGGCCGTGTGCAAGGCAAACGCCCTACCCACTGTGCTATCGCTCCAGACTGGACCCTGGGCAATGTCTGAGCCTCTCTGCTGGACAAGGAGAGTGACCCCTTTGGTGAAGGGTCATGTTGGCAAAGTCCAGGACTGTGCACTGTCCACCTGGTGGCAGTGCCAGCAGCTGTCACCGTGGGGAGGGGGCGACAGGGTCTTTGGGTGGTGGGGATATTACGCATGTGTGCTGGACTCAAGAATTCTGGGCAGTGCCTGTTCTTGGGTCTCTGGAGTACAAAGAAACATAAAATCAGAGTTTTGTTTGTGTTGTAGGTTCACGTGCCCTGAATAGCTCACAGTGATGGAAAGGACGTGGGGGTTAGAGGCGCTGGTGTGGAAGCCTGCCCCGTTTCCAGTTCTCCAAAGGCCTGTGCCAGACGGGAGCGGCTTTGAAGAAAACGGTGGCACATGACTGTGCCGCTGCTGCCCCCTGGCGGCCGGGGAGGGTGACTGTCGCCTCTGTTTGGCAGCACACATGGCCACGTGACTCTGGGCTCCGCGCACTTGGCTGGTTGATTGCGTAAACGTTAATTCTGGCACGCTGTACACTGAGGCAATGACTGCACCTGAGACCACAGCCGCAGGCAGCTGCGGCTCTAGCTCTGCTACTCCAGTTTTTAATTTTTTTCGGGGTGGGGTCACACCGGGTTACTCCTGGCCTTGCTCTGGGGACCATATGGGATACTGGGTTTCGAACCCGGGTTGGCTGCTTGCAAGGCAAACGCCCTACCGCTGTGCTACTGCTCCGGCCGGGCGAGTGCTTTAATGCAGGCACTGTTCTTAGTGCTGGAGACAGGATTGTGAGGGAGGACAGCGCCCCTGGACACAGGAGGGGGCCACTGGACTCCCCAGCTCCCACAGAGAGGCCAAGAAAACCGAGACTCGATGGGGGGTTCTGGCGCCCTGAAATCAGTTGTGGACGCATGGTTCACTCATGAGCCGCAGGGAGAAGGCCGTTGTGGGAGACTCAGCCGAGACCCGGCGACCCCTCCCGCGGCCCTGCTGCTGCTTCAGTCACCTGCCCATGTGGTTTTGAGCGCCCAGATAGCGGAGAGCTCCCTGGAGAGCTGACCTTGGGTCAGCACCCGCCTCTGGGGTCGCTTCCAGCGGCAGCCAGAAGGTGGAGACCGTGAGCCACCTCCCGCCGTGGTGGCCCCAGGGACTCCCCGCCCCTCCTCGACACCCGGGTGGTAGATATTTATAGCAAAGGATTGATAGGAAATTAGCGGAGACCAGCTGCCGCCAGCAGCAACCCCGAGCTGCGGGTCTATTTTAGAATGTTGTGGTGGGCTTAGAAAAGGAGGGGATGTCTGCAGTTATTCTCGGGGCTGGGGAATCCGCGAGGGCCTCTGCATGAGGACCCCCTCCCCGTGCCTTAGAGGGCTCAGGGCAGTGTGGAGCTGTTGCGGGCAGGCTAGCAGGGGTCTGCAGGCTGGGTTGGGTGGGGCATGTGGCCATACACAGCCACTGGCATTCGTTTAGGACTTGGGTCTGCAGCCTGGGCGTACAGGGGCCCCTGAGGTGGGCTTGGGGTGGTGAGACCAGGTGTGGCTGGTTCGGATCAGGTTGCAGGTGTAGACAGGAACCCTGAAAGCAGTTTCATCAAAGCCTAGACCTGGGGCAGCCGGGAACGTGGTAGCTCCCTCTGCCCTCTGGGTGTTTCCCCTCGCCCCAGCAGCCGCTGCTGTGGGCCGACTCCCCATGCTTGGGAAACGCTTGTCCCCTGCTGGCTGGGCGTCCCCCAATCCCTAAGGGACAGCATTGTAAGAAGCGGTCACCCCACTGCTGTGTATGTATCGCGCAAAGGAGTGAAGGCGGTGTCCAGGGGAGCAGTTCGCTGTCTGCCACCCCGTGGGATCACCCCAGGGACCCCTGGGTGGAGGAAGCTGAAGTAGGCGAGCCCTGCGGACTGTGAGTGCCCATGTCAGCGGTCCCCCACCGCGCCCACCTTGTAGGGACTCTGACTTTATCACTGGGCCTAGGGGCCGGCAGACTCGCCCCGCCTCTGCCCCAGCCTGAGCCCTGCCCAGTTCCCAGCCCCGCCCATGCCCAGCCTGAGCCCTGCCCAGTTCCCAGCCCCGCCCCTGCCCAGCCTGAGCCCTGCCCAGTTCCCAGCCCCGCCCATGCCCAGCCTGAGCTCTGCCCAGTTCCCAGCCCCGCCTCTGCCCAGCCTGAGCCCTGCCCAGTTCCCAGCCCCGCCCCTGCACCAGCCTGAGCCCGGCCCAGTTCCCAGCCCCGCCTCTGCCCCAGCCTGACCGGCCCAGTTCCCAGCCCCGCCCATGCCCAGCCTGAGCCCTGCCCAGTTCCCAGCCCCGCCCCCTGCCCAGCCTGAGCCCTGCCCAGTTCCCAGCCCCGCCCCTGCCCCAGCCTGAGCCGGCCCAGTTCCCAGCCCCGCCCCTGCCCAGCCTGAGCCCTGCCCAGTTCCCAGCCCCGCCCCTGCCCCAGCCTGAGCCCTTCCCAGTTCCCAGCCCTGCCCTGCCCCAGCCTGAGCCCCTGCCCAGTTCCCAGCCCCGCCCCGCCCCAGCCTGAGCCCTGCCCAGTTCCCAGCCCCGCCCCTGCCCAGCCTGAGCCCCGCCCAGTTCCAGCCTCACTCCGCCCCGTTATCAGCTACAGCGCCGCCCATTCATAGCCCTGCCCTATCCCTTTCCCCTCAGCCTCAGCCCCAGATACCCCTCGCCTTGGTCCTCTCCCAAAACCAAGTGTTCTAAGTAACTTGTGGCTTTGCAGCTGCCTGCTCCAGGGTTTGTGCCAGCTGGCCAGGAGCCTGTCGGTAAAGGGGGCCTGGCCGGAACCATGTCACCCTCCGGAGGTGGTGCTGGGCCTCCCTTCCTGCTTCTCCCCAGTGTGGCTGACCCTGTCCCCAGAGCTGTGGGTGCCACAGTGCCGAGCTTGCTCAGCTCGTGTGCCCGGCCCCCAGGAAGAGGCTGTGCCCGCCCCATGGTGCCTGGTGGTTTGTGTGTCCAACCCAGAGGCAGGCGCTGGGCCTGCAGCCGAGGCCCAGGGGATGAGCAGATTCCCTCTCCGTCTCTGCTCCCGGTAGGGTTTCGGGCGCCTGGGGGTGCCGTGGTTGGACTCTGTCCCACCATGCCATGAGCCTCAGGCCTCCACAGAGTTTCTCCGTTAGCGCACATCCGCTTCCCGCCTGCACCCCGCCCCCGGAACCTTTGCACACGGGCCAGAGGCCCCTGCGCCGCTTGGTGACTCGGTGTGGGAGGGCCCGTTCTCGGCCTCCGCCTCCATCCAGCCTGAGCTCCACAGCCCAGAGCCCAACCAGTCTTGGGCTGGCATCCGGGCCTTAATCCAGTTTTTCTTTCCTCTCCCCTGGGCTTCCGGTCCTTGTTAATTGATGGCACCTTTCACCACTGGGGCCTGTTAAAGAGACAGGCTGGGGGGAGGGAATTGGGGACATTGGTGGTGGGAAATGGGCACTGGTGGAGGGATGGGTGCTGGAACACTGTATGATGGAAACCAGGAACATCTTGTAATTGTATATCTCACGGTGGTATGATCAAATAGAAAAGTGCCCCCGTTAAAGTGGGGGGGCTGTGGGAGCGGGGCTGGCTGCACTTAACTCCTCGGCAGCTGGGCCTGTCTGGCAGTGAGCTCTGCGAGTTGGCCTGATTGGGGTCTTGGGAGTGCCAGGACCCTCCCTCTCCTGCTGCGGCTGCTCCTCAGTTTCTTGCTTGAAGCTAATCGCGTGCAGGTGCTCCGGGAGCGACCGGGTGTCTGTTCTCCCCAGAACCAAGAGGTGGTTGGAGAGCGGGGTTTGGCTGGACAGAGCCTGGTGGCTGGGGTGCGTGGAGTGGCCATGTGGGGTGGCCGGCGAACCCAGTGCAGGGTCCTGGACCTCCCGTGGACTGTTTCCCTCTGCCACCGCGCATCTGGCTCTGGTGGGGCCACACTCAGGTGTCCCCTCTCCTCTCCTCAGGCTGGGGGGCGTCTCCCCTCCGCCTCCCGGGACAGTGAGAAAAGAGGTCCCGGCGGCCTGGACGGACCTGCCCCAGGGCAGCTGAGTTCTCCAGTAACCTGGTGGCTCACGGTGTGGGACGGCCCCTCGCTCACGCCTCTGTCCCCTACCCCAAACTTCCCACTTGTTCCTGGGCAGAGCAGAGAACGGGGCGGGGCCGTGCTGGGGACCATGAGGAGAGACAGAAAGTCTCGCCTGCTGTGCTTCAGGTGCTGGGATCTGAGAAGTGACGAGTATTTAGAATAAATCAGTAATTAACGCGGAATATTCCGCTGCGAATGGGCCTAATTGGCCCAGCCCAGCGAGACCCGCTGTGAAGCGGCTGCTGAGGCCCTGAGAGGCTGCCATTAGCCGCGGATGAGCGGCTCCACACGGGCTGCGGGGCCAGAGGGCGGTGACCCGTCTGCTCAGTGGGGCTGGGGCGCCCCGGCAGCCCAAGACCCTGCGGTTGCTTCTCCCGTGTTCTGGACAGTCACATGCTCGGCATGGCTGTGAGCAGGCTGTGGCTTTGGGAGCTCAGAGCATCAGAAGGTGGCGGCCCTGGCCACTGAGAGCGGTCAGTACTGCCTAGAGAGGCTGCGGGCCGGGCGCCATGGACACGCCCCGCACCTCCAGTTACAACAGGCAGGGGTGTGTGTGTGTGTGTGTGTGTGTGTGAGTATGTGCGTGTGTGAGTGTGTGCGTGTGTGCATGTGTGAGTGTGTGCGTGTGTGTGTGGTGTGTGCGTGTGTGAGGTGTGTGTGTGCGTGCTTTTGCGTGTCTGCATGTCTGCGGGCATATGCTGTGTGGTGCTTTTTGTGTGCACGAGTGTGTGTGTGTGTGTGTGTGTGCGCGCTCATGTGTACTCCCAGATCGGGCAGGCAGGGTGGATGGCTGCAGGCTTGTGCCTGAGGCTGTGGAGCTGGTACATGGGGAAAAAGTGCCGAGCAATAGTCCATTGGGGAGGGCGTTGGCCTTGCATGTGGCCAACCCAGGTTCCATCCCCAGCATCCCAGATGGTCCACTGAGCACTGCCAGGAGTAATCCCTGAGTGTGACCCAAAAAAGCCAAGCAAAGAAAAGGTGCAAGGGTGTGGGGAGCCCGACAGTCGGGTTCTGGGGGGTGTCTCGACCTGTGTCCCTGGCACTGGAGCATGAGGCTTGTGCTGTGTCAGGGCCGGCAGTGGGGCTCCCCACCCCCGGGCACCGTGTCTGGGAGCCCAGGAAGCAGGCGGCCCCTGCCTGCCCCTCCCCAGCTGACTTCGGAGGGTAGAGCCCGCACTGTAGCTGTGGCTTGACCCCAGGTGACCCGAGCTGGAGCCAGGTCCCCGGTGTGCGGCTGTTTGCAGTGTTTCAGGCAGGAGGGAATGTGCTGTCCGGCCTGACCGTGTCCAACCCGTCCAGGGCCCACGTGCCTTATGCTGCTCACTGGGCCCCTGCAGCCTGTTCTGGAGCCAAGAGAAAGCCCTTTCGGGCTCACACGCGGTCAGCTGTCCCCTGACCTCACCCCCCAGCTATGCACACTGCCTCTCTGGGGAGACCTTCGTTGCACAACCAGGCCGGCCCTTGTTTTCCTCCGGTTCCTGAATGAGAGAAGGGTGGAGAGAGAAACGGGGACGAGAGAGGAAGAGGGAGGGGCCGTTGAAGCGGGGCCAGCCCCCAGCGTCCCCAAGCAGGCGGTCAGCGAGGCTCTTTCAGGCGCAGCAGTCAGGAACCGAGAGGTGTGTGTCCAGAGTGTGCGCCTGGGACCGCCTCCTCCCGTTCCCCCAGGGCCCCTTCTCCCTGTCCCCCTGCATAGTTTCACCCAGGGGCCGCTGCCTCTGCTAAACCCCCTGTGGGCAATGACTTTGCACCCAGAGTCGAGTTGGTGGGGGGCGTCTGGTGAGAGCGCCGGGACCTCCGGAGGGGACCAGTGACCCCCTGTACCCTCCCCTGGTGCCCCCTCCCCGCCCGCTCTCTGACCGACTCACCACAGAGCCTGGGACTGGACCCTCCTGGCAGATTTGGGGGTGCCTTCCCGAGGCAGTTGGCTCTGTGCACCCCACAGCCGGCCTGGCCTGTAGTTGTGTCCTGTCTGCAATCCCTTCCCTGGGCTCTCCCTTGCCCTTTGCGCCCACCGGGCTTCCTGCAGTGCCCCGCTGCTGTCCCGGCCCTTGGTGCCCCTTGGTGTTCTGAGCCATTGCCAGGCACATGGGCACAGCCGTCCACTTACAGGCCTGTGGCTGAGGCCTCCGTTAAATTCCCTTCTCCTCTGAGGCCGCGGTTCAGGCCCGCTTTCATGGTTCAGCTCACATGTCGCACATCTCGCTGTGGACTTCACAGCACGCAGAGCCTCCTGCCCGTCCCCTGCGTGTCCCCTCTGGCCCAGCGGTTCGGGTCCTTCGGTCCTCTTGGGCGAGATGGGCCTGGAACAGCCCGGGAAGCTCCCCGTGACAGGTCCCCAGAGACGCCTGGGCAGGGTTTGCAAGGTGCGTCTCCAGCCTGTCTGACCAGTCAGAGGAGCAGGACAAAGCCTGTGGGGGACGGACGGCGGCAGCTCCAGCGGGGGCTGGGGGAAGGAAATGCCCCCATGCACCCCCGGTTCCTGGAGGTGGGTGTGGCTCAGCCCTGGGTGCCCTCTCATGGCCCTGCTGTGTGTGTGTGTGTGCACGTGTGTGCGGTGCTGGTGTCCGTGAGAACAGCCTGGGCAGTTTGTGGATGCCCTGTCCCTGCTGCTTCAGTCTCGGAGGTCGGGGGTCACCACAGGTGAAGCCCCTGAGGGGACGCACCGCAGGGCTGCAGGGAGAGCTGCGTGGCGTGGCCCGGTTCTCGTCGGCCTGCCCAGAACATTCCGTCCCGAGGCCCGTGGAGTTCGCGTGAGCCCCGGTTCTGACAGGCTGTGTCGTGGCGCTGCCCTTCAAGACCTCGCAGCTGGGGCTCGCGTTGGCCGGACGGGGCTCGCGTTGGCTACCCAGAGCGGGCTGCTCCTTTGAGGCAGTTTTTCCTCAGTGGTTGGAACATTTCTCTCAAGTCTCAGCCAGAGGGACATGAAGATGAGGTCAGAACTAGAAAAATATGTTCTGGAATCTTCCAGGCAGGGTGGGGAAGGAGGGGTGCCGGCTGTCTAGTGCAGGCAAGGCAAGGCTGGTGGGTGGGCAAGGAGAGTGGACACAGGGCCTTGGCTGACCAGACCTGTGCACTCTGGGGTGTGGCCAGGCAGGGCAGGGAGACCCCCGTCGTGGTGGAGCAGGAAGAGCTCGTGAGAAGATCTGTGGGTGGGCTGGGTGCCAGAGGGCACGAGGCAGCGGGCCAGGGAGGTGCGGCCTATAGCCTGGTGGGTGCAGCGAGGGGCTTCGGTCACTGGAGATCAAGGGGGAGGTGATAGGCCGGATACTGAGAGGGGCCTTGTGGTCAGGGACTCGGAGTTAGCAACATGGTTACACCCTGTGGGTTAGGGACACGGTGTTAGCACGACACAGTTATGTGGGTTAGGGATGCTGTGTACCGTCACGGTCAGACCCTCCGGGTTAGGCTTTGTCCTGCGTATGCCTTTTCTGTGTCCTGTCCACTGTTTGTGTCCCCAGCTGTGTCTGTGCTGGGCGGGGCGTGGCTGGTGAAGTAGCCCTTGTCCCCCCCGCGGTCACGGTCAGTCACTGTCATCCTCTTCCGCCCACTGCTGCTGTAGGGGGCCTGGGTGGTTGCTGCAGGCTGCAGGGACGACAGCAGCCAGTCCCTGGGCAGGGCCACCCCCAGCCTGCAGATTGTGGAGGCAACTGTGAGGTGCTAAGGGAAGCTGTGAAGCGGGTGGGCAACGGGCACACAATATTTTGACAAGCTGGCAGCCGGGCTCCTGGGCACAGCTCGGCAGGGATGGGGAGTGAGGGCCTCTGGCGGGCGGCGAACAGGCAGCTCGGGGCGGGACGGGAGAGACGGGAATGGGGCCTCCATCGGGCAGCATGCAGACGGCTAGGGGAAGGGACCCCTGCAGCGGGACTGTGTGTGTGTGTGTGTGCGTGCGTGGGCGTGTGTGCGTGTGTGTGCATGCGTGTGTGTGTGCGTGTGTGCGCGTGTGTGTGCGTGCATGTGTAAGTGCGGTGCGTGTGTGCATGGGCGTGCGTGTGTGCGTGTGTGTGTGCGTGTGCGTGGTGTGCATGGGCGTGTGTGTGCGTGTGTGCGTGTGCGTGTGTGTGTGCGTGTGCGTGTGTGTGTGCGGCAGTGCGTGTGTGTGGCAAGACGCTGCAGCAGCGTCCACCGGGATGTGCCAGACTAGGCTGGGGACGCGGGGTGGTCTGTTCCTGACCCAGCATGGAGCCATCTGTGACTTCCCTTCCCTGGAGGGTATAGAGGCTTCCCTGATCCCCAAACTTTGCTTCTCCCAAGAGCAGGGCAGAAGTTGGGCCGGCACAGGACGTGTCTCTCCGTGCTCGGGCGGGAATATCTGCAGTGTGCTGGGGGACACCCTGGTGGGCACACCGAGCTACTCCTGCGGACAGCCGCCAGTGGACCTACTGTTCCCTGACCAGCCCCTGGAGTCGTGAGCCCCACTGAGTGTGGTCATTCCCGGAGGTGCTCGTGGCAGGTGCAGTGGAAGGCCCAGGCACGGCCCTTGCTTTCCTGCACGCATCCGCCTGGCCCTGGGGCCCCGGCAGGTCCTGCTGGCCCCTCCTCACCTCTCTACTAGAGCAGCATTGCTGTCAGCACAGACACTGAGATGGGCAGGCGGAGGACATGGGCTCCCTGAAACCCACCCATGGTGTCCCCCCCACTCTCACCCGCCCCTAGGGCTCTGCCGGATACTGTCCTGACGAGCTGCTGGGCCCTGGGCCATCTGGCCCTGGGTCTTGCTGCCCTGGGCTGGGGAGTAGCCGCGGGCCACACCGGGCAGCCTGGCCTGCAGCTGTGGGTTCCCAAGGGGCAGGCTCCGTGTCTGTCCTGCCACGTGTGGTGACGGTGCCAGCTGGAGCCGTGCAGCTGTCTTCCTGCCACCAGGCAGCTTGCTGGCGCTGTCACCGGCTCGTGCTGCCTAGGTGTCTGGTTCTGGCTGACTCGGCGGTTGTCCAGAGGACCCTGAGTGGCAGGGAAGGTGAAGCCCCACTGCAGAGAGGACAGGAAATAAGGTGCTCGGTTAGACCCCGGCACCTCATAGGGTCCTTAGAGTCACAACAGGAGTGAGCCCCAAGCACAGAGCCGGGAGCGAGCCCCCGAAGCACAGAGCCGGGAGTGGGCAGAGCCCGAGCACAGAGCCGGGAGTGAGCCCCGAGCACAGAGCCGGGAGTGAGCCCCCGAGCACAGAGCCGGGAGTGAGCCCCAGAGCACAGAGCCAGGGAGTGAGCCGGCACAAGCCAGGAGCGAGCCCTGAGCACAGAGTCAGCCCTGAGCACAGTGAGCCCCCGAGCACAGAGCCGGAGTGAGCCCGCCCAAAGCCAGGAGTGAGCCCCGGGCACAGAGCCAGGTGAGCCCTGAGCACAGAGCCGGAGTGAGCCCCGAGCACAAGCCGAGCCCGGCCAGAGCCGGAGTAGCCCCGACACAGAGCCCGCAGCCCGAGCACAGAGCCAGTAGCCGGCGCAGAGCCTGAGCACAGTGAGCCTGAGTATGTTGGATGGTGCCCAAGGCAATGCCCCCACCCTCACACTGTACATCTCTGGCCCCTAGTTCAGGGCCAGTGTTGGGGGACAAGGCGTAGTTCTGTGCTTGGACCCCCACTCCTGGCAGCCCCTCCCATCGTCCAGAGACCCCGCTCCCTGGTGCAGCCTGGAGCACATGCGGCTTCAGTGCTCCCTGGATCCTGACTCCCACACATGTCGGGAGGTCGGGGCTGTGCGCTCTGGGAGACTTGGCCATTCTGGGTTTCAGAGCTGGGAAGTACGGCCTGGCTCTCTTGACTTGGGGTCCCCTCCTGGTCTGGGGGTCTCTCTTAGGTCTCTCTAGGTTCCCTCTTGGTTTCCAGGCACTTACCTCTTTTCTCCCGGGAAATCTGTGTTCTCACCCCTTTTCTTTGGGGCCCCAACCTTGACTCCAGGGGAACAGCATGGGAGTCTCAAGATAGAACAGAGAACTGTAGTGTCTCCCCCTGCTGCTGAGTCAGCTGGCCTGCTCAGAGGGGCCACACACACACACACACACACACACACACACACTCAAGACACTCTCCAACACACAGACACACTCAGATACACAAGGACACACTCAGATACACTCTAGACACACAGGCACACAGGTACACACTCAGATACACAGACACACTCAGACACATACAGACATACACATTGAGACACAGACACACACAGACTCACAGACACACAGACACAATCAGACACACTTAGACATACAGAGATAGACACAGACACACACACACATAGACAGATAAACAGACACTCAGACTCCGACACACAGACATACTCACATACTCAGGCGCACACACACAGTCTTACTCACACAAACACACACATGCATAAAACACACACACACACACACACAGAGAGATCCAGCCGCGCGGCCTCCTTGGTGCCAGTGCTGGTGGTTTCAGAGGGAAAATGCACCCACCCTCGAGGGAGCTTGGGGGCTCAGCTCTGCATTGCCCCTGAGCGGCCGCCCCAGCAAGCAGGAGCCCTGAAACTGGACAGGGGCTGGCTGGTTTCCTGGCTGAGTCCCAGCTGGCGGGCCTGTCATTAGCCCGTCTCTGCCCCGGGGCTCCCTGACAGAGGCCAGTGACTTTCTCTGGTTTTGTTTTGATTGCCAGTGCTGGGTGGAGCCTCACCCTCTGACCTCTGACTCTTACCCTCTGACCTTTGCGCCTCACTGGGTCTGCCTTTCCGAGTTAGGTCACTTTGGTGCTATGTGCTGGGTGAGGAGGCAGGAGAGCTCTCGGATGCGGGGCGGGCATGGACTCCAAGGGGGCTCGGGGTCAACCAGAGGCAGGCAGTTGGCACGTGTCCACTCGTTCTGATCCAGGACCTGGACATCCATCCCCGGCCTCCCTCCTGCTGGGGTTTTAGTTCTGACTGGGTGAGACCCCCATCCCCAGTGGCTTGACCAGCATGTCCCCGGACCGGAAGCCACAGCCTCTGGCCTCCCCACACTGACCGTTGTGTGGAAGCACGAATCTGCCCAGCACAGGTCAGACCCTGCCCCCTGTGTTCTGGGGCGCACCAGGGCAGCAGCTGGCACTTGGAGGCTGGGCACAGGTCTGTCTGCTGCCCCAGCCCCTCTGCCTGCCTCCGACAGACACGGACCCAGGGAAGGCCCCGGGCACCCGTCTCCCGCTCCCCCGTCTGTGACCTCTGTGTGCGTCCTGCGTGCGTGATGCCCGGCCCTGTGCTTCGTGGAGGCATCTTGTCCGAGCTGCCCAGAACGTCCCGCGACCATCTTCCCCCTCGAGCCCCCTGGCAGCCTGTGGGGGTGGGGGGGTCTTCACCCCTGTTGCCGTGAGCTTTGTCTCTCTGGTTTGGTGATTTGGGTCTCACCAGCAGTGCTCTTGGGGTTGCTTCCGCCTTGTGCCAAGGATGGACCCAGGGGCTCTATCTGCCCTTCCCTGGCCCATGCCCCTCACCAGGCCCCTCTCCAGCCCTCTGAGCCCCTCCCCAAGGCCAACGCCATTTGTGCTGTGTCTGTGTTCATTTCCCAAGGGCAGCCCCCCATCCCCAGAGTCCCAGAGTACCTGTAGGCCTTCAGTTCTCCCTGGGGCTACTCAGCCCGCCCTGCCTGCTGCCCCAGAACCCCAGTCCCGGGTTCAGCTCGTGCTGCATAGGCCGCACCAAGAGGGAGGTTTGAGCCTGGGGTGCGGCTTCAGCCTGAAGACAGGCCTAGTTCCGCCTCCGGGAGGGGGTGGCCAGGGGGCCCAGTGCACCCTGTGAGTCCGGGGACCCTCATCCAGCCCTCTGGTTGTTCAGCCTTTCCCTAGGGGCCCGTTTTGCCCCTGTGTTGTTGGGGATGGGGCCCTGCCAGCCCTCTGGTTGTTCAGCTTCGGCTTGTCTCAGGAGCCCCCTGGTCAGGGCCTGCAGATCCTAAACCTCCTTGCCCACATTTTAACTCTTCCCTCCTCCAGCCCTCCCGCTCTGTGGGAGTGGGGTCTTACACCACTGTGAGGGTGTTGAAAAGGGTATCTCTGACTGCCTCCGCTCTCTTCCGATGGAGTCCTGGGGCGAGAGGGGTGGGGGTGAGGGGACCTTGCCAGAGGTGTGTTGGGCAGGTGTGTTTGACCAGACAGCCTGTGTCCAGGTATCTCCACTCTAGAAAGGCCTCTTGGGCAGGGCGGTGGCACTCCCCGAAGCGCTCAGGGCCCTTTGCCAGCTCTTTGTGTGGATTGGACCCTGGTCGTGCTCAGGGCACTGTGGGGGCTGTGGGGAGGGGCCTGAGGATTTGATCCAGGGTCGGTTGTATGCAGGGCCAGTGGCTTCACTCTGGCCCCCGAGCCCTTCTGCAAATGAGAACAATTCCTGTCACCGCCTGAGACCACGACAAAGCACTTGAGGCGGCGAGTGGGGGCTCCGCGCCTGCAGTGGGGTGGGGTGCAGGCAGGAAGTCCCAGGCCGGTGGTTCTGGCCCAAATGTGGGTCGCTGAGGACAAGAAGCACCTTAACAGCCTCTCGTCTCTGTCCCCACACCACCGAGTCAGAAGAAACAGGCCCCAGTGCAGGCATCCTCAGTGTCCAGCAGGTGGGGGCTGTGGAGACGCGGGTGGCCTGTCTCCGTGCTCTGCCCATGCTGCCCTGAGCCGGATGGCGGAGGCGGCTGCCCCCTGTGCACTCAGAGGCACCCTGGCCAGCGTGGTGCGGATGACTTTCTGATGGAGCCCATCGCCTCGACACTCACGGATAAAGAATATTAATTCCCGGGGAGTTTGCTGCGCCACCCCCACCCCTTCTTTCTTCCCTCCAGTTGTGTGTTAATAGAAACATTTGTTCGTTCCAAAACAAGGTCAGCGCCGATTTAAAAGCAGACATACGCTGCGAAAATTTATTCATGCCGGAACCGAGGACACAGAATTAATTAAGTTGCCGAAGCTGGCGGGGAGGGTGAGGCCTTTGCTTCTGATTCTTGATGTGCCTTGGAGCCTTGGACATAGCGGCCTGGGGGCTCGGGTGTGCGTCCTTCACGGCACGTGTTCATGGACCCAGCGGTTGAGGAGCACTGGGGGCAGGGAAGGCAGGGTATGGGAAGGCGGGGGCCTGTGATGGTTTCTGGGCTCATTGAAATACTCACTGAGGCACTGAGGGCGTCTCCTGCACCGCTGGAGTATTAGTATGACAGGGAGTTGCACGTGGCTGACCCGGATTTGATTCCCGGCATCCCATATGGTCCCCGAGCACCGCCAGGAGTAATTCCCAGTGCAGAGCCAGGAGCAACCCCTGAGCATCGCCGGGTTACATCGCCAAAGTCCCAGCTGGTCCTGCTTGAATCAGAGAAAGGTGATTCACGCTCCTGCATTTCCCGGGCTGCGGCTTGCTTGCTCGCGACCATGTACTTTCCCCGACTGTCCAAGGGTTGTACCGGGGCTGCCCGTGACCACTGTTCAGCTGTGGTCACTGGGAGGCCGAGTGTGGCCAAGTTCGGGTGGGTGTGGGGAGCTTCTTGGGGCGTCTGTGCCTGAGATGTCCCGGGAGCCGTCGAGCCAGGGGGAGCCCTCTGTCGGGTGAACAGATATCGGACATCTTCACCCAGAGCTCGCTGAGTTGTTTCCTGTAAAGATCTTTCCCGTTGTCCGTGGTTTTAAGCTACAGGGCAGCCAGAATGTGGGTGTGCAGGGAGGAGGCCGCTGAGCCCATGCATTGGGGTCGTGGATAGCCCATCTGTGCTGGAACATTCCAGAACAGTAGGAAGCACTGCTGGGGGTCGTCCCCCCCCCCCCCCCATCCCTCGACCATGGTGCCAAGGATTCCACTTCCTCCGCGTGAGCTCGGCTCCCCCCAGCTGCTTCCTGTTTCCGGAACATTCTTCCCAGAGCCACGTTCTTCTCGAGAGCAGGAGTTTCCTGTGGCCCAGCTCTGGCTTCAGGAAGCCCCTGTGGTATCTGTGTGCTTGGTGGCAGGGCGGCTCCCTCGTACCCTGGACCGTGGACCAACCATGCTGGACCCTGTGCTGAGGGGAGCCAGATGCACTCAGGGCGCGCCCGTACTGGTCTCCCAGTAAATGCGGCGTCCTAGGCTCTGCTGGGATGGTGAACCCAGGGGTTGTGCTGGGTGCGGGGGAGGGGAGAGCAGGGTGGGAGCAGCTCCCAGGGGGCCCTGTGCTGCCCCCTCCCTTCTCTGCACCCCAACGCCCCATGCTCAGCTGACACCCTCATCCCCTGCTGAGGTGCTCTCTGTGCCCCACAGAAATCTGTTCTGTACCTGGCAATCAGGGCTCACTCCTGGTGGGTCTCAGGGGGCCTTATGAGGTGCCGCGGCTGGAACAGGGTCAGCCCTGAGTCTCCCCACCTTGACACCAGAGGCTGGGGGCGCCACCTCTGGGGTGATTCTGGCATGGGTCGGGGTTGGCACCGACCTGGAAAGGATCCCGCCATGTTTCCTCTTGCTCATGGGGAAACTGAGGCTGTCCAGGTGCTCCCTGCTGTGGGGAGACAGTGACTCATCCCCACAGGGCCCTCCCTGCACTGACCCCGACAGCTGCCCCGAAAGGGTCCCTCCCTAGGTAGATTGTGGGGGACAGGTCCCCAGTTCATCATATGGGAGAGTTGCCCAGCGTCTCGTGGATTGACGGGGTTTCCCTGAGCTATGGGCAGGAGTCCCTGAACCAGGTGCCAGGATCCCTGAGCTATATGGGGGGTTCCCTGAGCTATGTGGGGGGTCCTGAGCTGAGCTGAGCCTGCGGATGGGCCTCTGAGAAGCTGCTGTGTAGGGGAGGGCACGGAAGGGGAAGGAGTAACGGGCGGCTCACGAGCCCTGGAGCTGAGCACAGGTGAGCGGAGCCGGCACTGGGGTCGAGTGCCCCCCAGGAGTCAGGGCAGAGCAGGTGGCAGTGAGGACTGGTCACTGGGGTGAGCGTCCACCGAGGAGGGGTTGCCACGGCTGGTTTCCGGGTGGTGTTGGGGTACCCAGCATGCTCCCCGAGATCCCGGACCCCCTGGATGTGCCTTCTTGGGGGCCAGACCAGGGGAAGTTTGGGGATGTGGGGCAGAGGGAGAACGGGGCCCACTGCACATAGCATATGTCCCCAAAGGGTCAGCATGGAAATGCGCCTCCCAAACTGTTGTGGAACATTGTAGAAAAACAACATGGCCTGCAGGGGAGATGCTGGGCAGAGAAGGGACTGGCCGAGGTGAAGGTTGGGGTGGTGGTCGGGGTCGGAGCAGGTGAGGTTAAGTACAGCGATTTGCACATGGCCAACCTGGGTTCAATCCCTGGCATCCCATAGCATGCCCCTGAGCACAGCCAGGAGTAATTCCTGAGCATCGGCCGCGTGTGACCCAAACCAAAAACCAAGCAGACAGAAACACTGGAGTGCACCAAGTATTGGCGTTCTTGGATCTGTTGGGGGAGGCCCTGGAGGTGAGGGTAGCCTGTTTCAGGGGCAGCCTGGTTCCGGGGCTACACCCCTACCCCATGCTGTTTCCCATGGCAGCGAACAGGGCTGGCGGTGCCTGGGAGTCAGGAGGAGCCTGTGCCCACAGCTGAGGGCTGATGGGCCTGGCATGGTTCTAGAACACTGGGTCCTTCTGGAGGGCAGCAGGCCGGGGCTCATAGGGTCGCTTGGGTTGCCTGTTCTCGAAAGTTCGGGAAGGTTTGTGATGGGTGTAGGCCCCTCTCTGGAGAGTGGGTTCTGGGGAGGTTGGGCAAGGGTTTGGGGGGGGTGGGGTACAGCATGGCGGGGGTTTGGGGGTGGGGTACAGCATGGCGGGGGGTTTGGGGGTGGGGTACAGCATGGCGGGGGTTTGGGGGTGGGGGGGGGGTACAGCATGGCGGGGTTTGGGGGTGGGGTACAGCATGGCGGGGTTTGGGGTGGGGTACAGCATGGCGGGGGTTTGGGGGGTGGGGTACAGCATGGCGGGGTTTGGGGTGGGGTACAGCATGGCGGGGGTTTGGGGGGTGGGTACAGCATGGCGGGGTTTGGGGGTGGGGTACAGCATGTGGTTTTCTGTCCTTCCCTATGGCCTGGCCCTCTGGGTGAGTTACTGCAGTTGGAGGTTCTCAAGGAGGCGCCACCCTTGGTGGAGGATCACGGGTCACCCGTCCCGGATTTCCTGCGGAAGGCCCCCCTGCCCTGCGGGCCGCTGTGGTGTGGGTGACTGTGCAAAGTGCCTCCCTCCACTGTATCAGCTCAGCTGGCCCCGAACCCCTCCCTGCTTCCGGCTCCTCTGGGGTAACACCGAACTCGCCTTGGTGCAGCCACACTGCCTCTGCCGAGGAGAACTTGGGCTGCTCTCAGCACGCAGAGACAGCGAGAGCCCAGGACCTGCCCAGCTGCACCCATGACTCGGGGGTGGGAGGGGCTGTGTTTGGGGTCATTCCCATGGGTGCTCGGGACATCCTCCCGGTGGAGCCCAGCAGTGAGCCTCGCCCTCTGCTCCTGTCCAGCCTTCTCTTTGGGAAGCTCCTTCCGGGGGACCCAGCTGAGGATAAGGCCACGGCTCGTGCCCCTCTGGGTGGGGTGGGACTTCTCCGGACACTGCAGGTAGGGGAGGGGCCGGTGAGACCAACCCAATGGCGGCCACTTCTAAAGCGGCACCTCAGGCTTCCGAAAGCTCCGTGTTGAGCTGCTGTAGCCTGACCCTAGGTGAGGCCGGGATCCCTGGGCCTGGCACACGGGCCACAGACTGGCCACTCCTCGCTGCCCTGTGGACTGGAATCTGCCTCCTGCCTCAGAGCTGCACGGGGGGCTCGGGGCAGTTCCTGTCCCCATGGCCGTGACCGTGGCATGCTGCTTGCTTTGGGCTGAGGTTTCAGCTTTGGAGCCTGGGCCTGTGCAGGGGCTGCCTGGCCATGACCTGGGGTCTCCACCTCCGAGTGAGGTCTGTGGGGCGAGGGGGTGACAGTAGGCAGGGTGGGGAGCCCCGACTGCTTGTACTCGTCCTGGGCCTGTCCTGCTCTGCTGAGGGTGTTTCCCTGCGAAAGGCCCGTGCTGGGCCCCTCAGAGCTTCCCCTCCACAGCGCCATCCTAGCTGGGCGGGCTCTGGAAGCCAGTTGCGCCTTTTGTGCAAACTGTCATGACTGACCTAGGGCGGGAGTTTGGGGAAGCTGACTGGGACAGAACCCAAGGACCCAGGAGCCTGTGCTCACCCCATACAGGCGTGCCTGCCCCACAGGTGTGCCAGCCTGGGTAGTGCTTCTAGGGGACTGATGTTTGTGATGCAGAGCCCGCAGGGGAGGAGCCCTTCTTTCTGGGGCCCTGGACTAGATACCCAGTCTCGGGGGTATCTGAGACCGTCCCTCCCCGCCCCAGTACATAGCTGAGGACAGGCCCAGGGCTGGGAAGCAGACTGGCACGCACACCCCTCGTCCAGGGTACCCTGAGCGTGTGTGTGCCCACAGCGGGCCTAGAGGTGCAGCTGCTGTGAAGGGCAGCCGTGGGCATGAGCTGGTCGACAGGGCAGGGCTGGGTGCCTGTGTGTGCTGGCCTCTGTGGCTTCTCTTCAGCCTGCAGCTTGCACACCAGGACAGCCAGGTTGGAGTGGCCTCGGGAGGTGTGTGGTGACCACAGCCCTGCGTGCTGCTCCAGACCCCTCTGGTCTCCGTAACGGGGACAGGGACTGTGTGCTGGCTGCCTGCTGCCTACAGAGCCTGGCCTGAACCCCAGGGGCCAGAGTAGGATTTTCCCACACCTCCGCTATGCGCAGCTCAAGGCTCTGCTGCCCCCGCCCCATGCTTGCTGGTGCCCGGAAATAAGACTTTCAGCTCCCGTGGGTCTGCGAAGAATATTCTGGGGGGTTGTCGAATGTACTGGCAGCCGGAAATGGTTCAAGACAGGACATCGGGGCCTGAGGCTGTGCTGGACTTCAGAGCTCCGGCCGCCGCTGGGGCTGGGGTCTCCTTCCCGCTCCATGGCCTGGCCTGTGCCCCCAGTATCTTCCAAGGCCAGTATGGTGGTGCAGTATGAGGCTGGGCCGTGTCTACAGAGCTGGGGGCTGGCTTGGAACGTGGGAACTTGGGGGGGGGGGGCTGTTTTCAGCTCCCAAGACTGCAGACGGGGTGTGAGGCTATGGAGTGACAAGTTCTGTCCCTGTGTCTGTCTTCTGGCCTGGAAGAGCCCACGTTCCCCATGGGGCTGGGAGTGGCTTCTTCTCCCTGGCAGTTCAGCCTGGACAGGACTGTGTGGCCAGCCTGTGTGTGTGTGTGTGTGTGTGTGGGGGGTAGATGCCTCCCCAGGAGGCAGCGAGGCCCAGCCAGCAGCCGCCTCCTGTGTGACTGGGGATTCTGGGTCACTGGGTGGATGAAATGGAATCTTCTGCTCTGCAGCCGTCCTCCTCTCCCTCCTCCCCGCCCTCCCTCAGCCCGGTGCAAAGCCCGGCCTGGACTCTGGCGGCGAGACTCGGTTTTCCTGTCCCTGCGCTCTGCTTTCAGGGCCGCCAGGGGCTCTTATGGGCTGTGTGTTACACATTAGGGGCGAAGCCACCCACCTTGGGAGCGTGGCTGAGGCCCCAGGGCCCCGAGTCCCAGGAGGGCACCCCGGAGAAACCCCTGCTCTTGTCTTTGCTGAGCTCCACTGTCTGCCTGTGGGCCTGGGCCCCTCTGACTCAACTGGGGCAGTGTTGGGCCATGGCCCAGTGCAGGCCAGACCGGAGGGAGTCTTGGTGGCGCCCCAGAAGGGCAGCACTGCGCCTGCCACCCCCACGCGGCCCCCACGCCGCAGGGAATGAGGAGTAATAGTGTGAGGCGGCCCCTCCGGGTCACATCTGCCACGCCATTGTCCACAGAGCACGCAGTGACATTCACTCAGGTAAAAGATGTGGCTTTGCAGCCCGGGATGGACCCGGGACCCCGGTTTAGTGTCTGCAGTGACCACCAGGCTTGGGGAAAGCCCCCTCCCCGCACCCCCAGACTGCCGGGCGGTCAGCGAGGACTTCCTGGGACCCCACCTTTGCAGCCAGTGGCTGGAGGGATCTCAGGGGGTCACGGAGGCGTAATGACGGTCACTCCTACCCCTGCTACATGGGGTGAAGGTGCAGCGCCCACCACTCCAAGAGGGCCCTTCCCCGTCCACATGTACAGACCTGTGGACCCCTAGCATGAACACTCCCACAGACCCTCCCTCACATCCCTGACCCCAGCCTCCACACACCCACTCTCTGCCCCTCCCCCACATCCTCTAACCTTTGCACACAGCCCCCCCCCTGCACCCCTTTCCCCCAGGAGGGCTCCCCACTCAGCCCCTCCCACCTGGGGCCTGAACCCAAGGGGTACAGCAGCATCCCAGAATCTGTCCTGGGGAGGGCATTTGCCTTGCAGACCCCATATGGTCCCTCGGCACTATCAGCAGTGATCCTTGAGCACAGAGCCAGGAGTAACCCCGGAGCACGCCCCAGTGTGGCCCCCCCAAACAAAACTCAAATATAAACAGTCTCCCTGAGGCATGGGGTTCAGGGTGAGCTGGGGGCCTGCTGGGTGCCCTGAGGCCGCCCCAGTGGCTGTGAGAGTTACAGAAAGCCTCATGCTCAGGCTTTCCAGCTCCTCCCGCTCCTCTTCCAGTGATAATCTCCTTCCTAAGAGTCCTTGGCTCTCATCCTCGCTGGCTGGAAGTGCTGAGGGCACCTCAGCCATTAACAGATTAAAGGGGCCAGAGTGATAGTACAGCGGGGAGGGCAATGCACCAGCTGACCCAGCTTCGGTCCCAGCAATCCCTAGGGTCCCCGAGCCTGCCTGGCGTGACCCCTGAGTACCCACGGTGTGAGGGGTGTGGCCCAGGTACCAAAACCCAAACAGACTGCAGAAGGGGGAGATGGCTCAAAGCCTGGGCACACGGCTTGCACCCATCGCAGGTCCCCTGGGCATTGCCAGGAGGGACCCCACAAATAAAGGGGGTCTCGTAAGCAGTCATTGCACCCCAGAGCACGGAGACAGCTTGCCTCCCGGAAGTCTCTGTCACTCATTTCCCGGTTTGAGGCCACCTGGTGTGCCATCCTGAGGCACTGCCCACCCCATGGAGGCTGCAGCATCAGCCCCGTGGACACAGTGGCTCTGAAGAGGGTCTCTGGTGGTTTCTGGGGAACCTGGCCAGCCAGCCCCACACACAAGGAAAACCAACAGGAACAAGAGCTGTTACCTCAGGGCACAGGGCGCGCCCCCCCCCCCCCAGTGCTGGGACCAGGTTCCTGCTCGCCATTGACCAGCACACAGAGATGGCCAGGGAAGGCCTTCCTTGCTGACCGCAGCGTGGACGCTGCTCCCTGGCGATCCTGCCCATCACTCCCACTTCCTTTTGACCACGGGAGCCCTCCCGGAAGGGCCTTATTCGGATCGCACCTGCTGGGGGAAGGCACCCGCCGCCCCTCTTCTTTGTTCCCCACCGCGCACCTGCGGCTGATTACCACAGCTGCCCCCAGACACCTTGATTTCTAAAGGCGGTTCCAGCCGCTTCCAAGCTGCAGAATTCGCAAAGGTTTTTAGGTCTGCCCACAGCAGGTGGCCGATGGTCTTCTGTGGGCGGGGCCGGGGTGCTAGCCCGGCCCCCAGCGCGGAGGGAGGGTCGGTTTCTCGCGGTGGGCTCCCCCTCCCGAGGCTCCGCTCCGCGCGCCGCCGATCCACCCCGGCGCTTGGGGCTGCCTGGCGGGCGCGCTCGCTCGCTCGCCCCCGCCGCGCCGCGCTCCCGGGCCTCGGTGCGGGGCGCGTGTCCCGCGCTTCCAGCCCGGCGGCCCCCGCCCCGGCCCCGCCCGCCCCGGCCCCGGCGCGCATTTCCATTTGAAACCGCCACCGGGCCGCGGCCGGCGCAGCAGCTGCCCGCGAGGCCCGGGCCCGGGGAGCGCCCAGAGGGGCCCGGCCAGGCCAGCGGGTCCCGTGCGGGAGACAATGAGACCGCGGGCGCCGCCGCCCTCCCGGGGTCCCGGCGCGCCGCGGCAACACCTGCTCGCGCCGGCGTCCCCGCGCCTGAGCGCCCCGCGCTCCGCCCGCGCCGCCGGCCCATGGCCCCGCGCCCCGCGCCCGCACCCGCGCACGGGCCGGCGAACGCCGTCCTCGCAGTCTGAGCGCGCGCCGGGCACGGGGGCCTGGTCCGGGCGCGCCTGGCCTTGGTGCCTGCGCGCGTGGATGCGGCGGGGGCCTCGGTGAGCGGCGCGGCGGCCGCGGCCCCCGGCGACATGTACCTGCTGGACGGCAGCAGCGGCGAGCCCGCGTCCCCGCCCGCGGATGCCACGCAGCGCGGGACACCCCCACGCAGGACGGTCTACCGCATCTCCGTGACCATGGTCAGGAAGGAGCCGCTGGCCGCGCCGCGCTCCTGCCAGGCGGCCCCGGCCCGCGCGCTCCCCAGACGGGCCGGAGCGACTGCTGGAGGAGGCCGAGGAGGCGGAGGCCGCTGAGGACGAGGAGGGCGGCGGCCCGCGAGCCTGGCCCTGGCGCACGCTTCGCACCCGCAGTACCGGGCAGCTGGAGCTGGGCAAGCTCCGGCCGTGCGCGCGCAGTCCCGAGCCCGCGTTCCCCGCGGCGCAGGAGCGGCCCGGCAGCCCCGACGTGGGGGCGCTGGCGGCTGCAGGTGCCCCGCTGCGGCGCAGCCTCAGCGTCAGGCTCGGGAGCGGGTCCGAGGCAGCCCTGGACCCGGCCCCCGGCGGTGGCGGTAGGCGCCACAGCAGCTCCGGGAGCCTGGCCTGGCTGCCGGGCGGCGAGGCCGAGGCCGACCCCTGGGGCCGCCCTGGACCCCGCCGCGCCCTCGGAGAAGCGCAACACCCTGGACGTGGGCGAGGTGCTGAGCAAGAACGATGCGCTCTCGGAGCTGGAGCGCTGGGAGCGCAGCAAGAGCAAGAACCGCACGTTGGACAACAGCGACCTGCAGCGGCTCGAGCGCGCGCGGGCCGCGGCCGCGGGTGCCGGCGCCGCTGCCTCGGAGCACCGGCTGCTGCGCTTCTTCAGCGGCATCTTCGCGCGCAGGGGATGGCGCGCCCGGCGGGCCCGGGACCCGGAGCGGCGCCTCGCGGCCGCGCGGCTACTTCAGCAGCCTGCGGAGGCCCCCAGCGGACGCACACTCGTCCAGCGCCGAGAGCATTGACGGGTCCCCACGCAGAGGTGGGCAGGGCCCCTGGCAGGGAGTGAGTGGGGACCCGGCATAGAGACTTCAGAGCCGCCTGCTGGGCAGAGCGGGCTTGCAGCGGGGAAGGACCTGCCCTCCTAAGCCCGGACATGTGACATGTGAAGCCGGCAGGGCTGTCGATCAGAGCCTGCCTGTTTCTGGGTGTGTCCAGATGGGGCTTGTGTGGAGACTGAATCCCTTGCTTCCCTCGCTGCTCTGCACTGGCTCTGCATGCTCCGTGGCATGACAGCTGCGGGGTACCCCTGGGAGTTGGGGCTTGGCTGCCCGCTCTGCACAGCTGGTGCTGTTTGGGCAGAAGCGCCTCTTCAGGGAAGACAATTTCTGTCTCAGCAGCGCCCCCATCTGTGAGTCGAGCCAGCTGCCTGGGTGGTTTTGGATTTGGCCTCTCCTCCCCATTGAACCCTATTTCTAGAGGGTTTGTCCGCTGGCCAGGGGTGCAGACCACCGCCCAGCCAGGTGGCAGCCATCTGGTAGGGCGCTCTGTCCTGGCACTGTGCCCCCTGCAGCTTACCTCCCTCCCGAGAAGGGTGTGCAGTTGGGGTGAATGGATGCTTCCTCACCAAAGAATCAGGGGCCAAACTCGGCACTAGCATTGGGGGAGTCACAGTCTTCCGAAAACTGCAGTCGCCAACACCCCAGTCTCTATCTGCCAGGATGCCACCCTGTGGATAGGACTTGCTGGGGCGGGCGGGAGCACCCAGAGACCCTGTCCCCGGCCTGTGCATTTAGGGGCTGACACATCTTAGACTCAGTCCTCTGTTAATCCCCCTGAGAGATAAAGGGAGCTAATTGCAGGCCTGCAGGGTGGGGTTCTGGTAAGTGGTTTTGCCTGCTCACCCTCTGCCCTGGAGAGAAGATTCTCCAGTGGATGCGTGGATGTCGCAGTTAACGGAGCACCCAGGGTGTGTGTCAGAGCCGCCAATGCAGGCTGTCACTGGCATGGGGGACCATTGGCCAACCAGCACTGTCCCCCTCTGATCGGCTCCTAAGGAGCAGGGTGTGAGTGAGGAGAGGAGGCCAGCCAGTGCAACAGACAGTGCAGATGTAGTTTGGGGGAAGCGAGGGTTTTCCTTGCACGCCCCCGCCCCTCCCCCCCCCAGGTTCCACCCCCCCCCCCCCCCCCCCCCCCCCCCCCCCCCCCCATTTCCTCTTTTTCCCAGGGGGGCCCCCCCCCCCTCCCCCCCCCGCCCCCAAACAAAAAAAAAAAATGGGGGTTTGTTTGGGTGAATGGCCAGCGGCAGGCTGGCATTGGTCTCGACCGCTCTGGACCGTCTCGTGTTGGAATTCTCAGTTGGGAGGGCACCGGGCGTGACTCCAGCCTCTCTCCCTCACTCTTCCTGCCAGCTCTTCCCGTGGCAAAGGGGCGCCGAGTTTCTCTGGGAAAGCAAAGCAGTTGGCCCGGCCGAGTGGCCTCCGCCGTTGTCTGAGAGCCCTGAAGTTCCGATGGGGAGAGTCAGGCCTAATAGCAGGCTTGTGGCTTTGTTCTCAGGGGCTTGGTAGAAAATAGTAATTAGCCGCCCGGCCCAGACGAGTCTTCGGGAGAGGGAGAGTGCGGGGGAGGGGCGTTCGCCGTGGCACCTGACAGTGAGAGGCAGCAGTGTTTGGGTGGTCCCCGGGCGGCAGAGCTGGGCCAGCAGAGGGTGGGTGGTGATTTCCCCTGGTGCGCTGTGGGGAGAGAGAAGAGACAGGCCGGGCTGATGCCACCTTGTCCCCGTGGCCTGTGCGTGTCCCGGGTGGCACGGCTCTGTGGCGACACCGTGGAGTCCCTGAGCCCTGGGCAGGCACACGTGGGGTCTCCAGTTCCAGGGATCACAGAATGGCCCATCTCATCTCCTGCTTGGCCGGAAATGTCTGTGGCGGAGGGTCGGGGTGGTGTCTGGCACCTCGGCGGTGCCCACGGCCTGAACTTCATGGCTGGTTTGTCTGCTGCGACAGACTCTTGGGAACGTGGATGTAACCTGATGAACTTTTCAGTCCGGGCTGAAGGCTCAGGGCGGCGCGGGGTGGGGAGCCTTGAGACGTGTCCCACTGTCCCCCGTCCTGGATCCAAGGGCCGTTGAGCCACTCAGCGCAGGCAAGGCCTGGTGGGCTTGGGTGGCCTCGGGAATCTGTGTTTGGGCAGGTGGAATGGGAGAGAGGGCACAGGCCGAGGGTTTGCCGGGCACGGTTGCCCCCGTATGATCCCCGGTACTGTAGGTGGGTCCTCAGCACTGCTGGGAGTGACTGAACTGTAGCCCCCAGCACTGCTGGTTATGAGCCAACTCCCCAAACGTGGCAGTGACTCCAGTGGTGGGGGCCAGCCAGCACCACACAGCAGAGTGTGGGAAATCGCCCTCCGCAGGGTGAAGGGCTTTGGCCTCCAAGCGCGTAACATTTGGGATCAGATGTCCACTTGGAGGCCTTTCGGCATCTCGGAATGGCAGCTCGGCCGTGTGAGGCTGAAATGTGAGACTCCGCGCGCGGCTCCTGGCGAGGCTGCAGTTGCTGTGTGTTAACATGTGTCTCGAGTACAAAGGAAAGCGAAGGAGATGAAGCCTCTGGGACCCGTTTTCTCTCTCTTTCTTGTTCTTTTTGAATTGGGCAGACTTTGAGGTATCAGGTTGATGAATGGGCTGAAGGAACTGAAGGGATTGTTACGGTAACCGGGTCGGATGGTGATGCCGGGGCTGCCGGGGTGCACGGGCAGGGGCGCGTCCGGTGCTCGCAGCCAACCCTGGTCTGGCTGGATGGACCTCCAGCCCTCCTGGGCGCTGCCCGAGGCTACTCTCCCAAACCCCAGGATGAGACTGGTTTGTGTAGTGGGTTCCGTGCTCAGTCAGATGTGGTATCTGTACCGGCTGCTGTGGCCCTGTGAACCTGGAGCTGTGCTTTTAACCCTTTGCACCTGGCCCAGCTCCCCGTGATCAAAAGCCGCCACTTTACAGCACAGACTCTCCGGCCCCGAGCCTGCCCCTGTGCCCAGGTGGCGGCTGGAAAAACCTGCCTTGTTTGCGGTGTGGGGGTGGGGCACACACTCTGCTCACTCCTTCCCTTCCCCACAGGGTCCCTCACCATAGGACAGTCCCTGATGTGTGGCAGGCACCCCGGGTCTGGGCAGTGTCCTCAGGAAGACTGAACACGCCTGACACCTGCTCATGTGTGGTAGCTGAGTCTGGGCCGCACAAACAGCCCGGTAGCGACACTGAGCAACAAAGAACCCCATACTCCACTGCAGAGAGGCCACTTTCCACACACGCTCCCTCCTGCTCAGATCAGCCCAGAGCTGGGCTTGGGCCTCACGCCTCCCCAGGGTGCCTGGGCCCTGTCCACAAGAATTGATTACAGCAATAAAGTGATTCATCGATATCCCGTCCCACGTCCTGCCTTAATTGAGTAATTTACAGGATTTCTGAGCTCCTGTCCCTGGGGTCCTTGCTCTTCCGGCCCCTCCCTCTTCCCTTGATTTGTGGTTCTCACTTTGGGTGGCAGAACAGAGTCTCATAGTTTCTAGAACCTTCCACAGAGAAAGAGGGCCATGAAATGTGAACTTGAGGCAGCAATGATTTTGACCCTGATTGGTGCCCAGACAGGCACGGGCTGAGTTCTACAGGAAACCGTGGTCCCCTGGTCCCCATTAGACAGACCGTCAGCTCATCATGGCACATGTATGTTTTAAATCTGCATCCCTCCTATGTGACCTTTCTGAGCAGCCACGGACCCCTACAGGGTCAGGTTGTGTTGGCTTGTTCCCGGGGCAGATGCCCACCCCCGACTGGCCTGCATGGCCTCACTTGGAGCTCGCCTGCTTCCCTGCTTCCCTCCTGGGCCCACCCCAGGCCAGAGCCCTGCTTGAGCCTAGTCATGTTTGGCTTCTGTACTCAGAGGCGCCCGGACTTCTCTGATCCGCCGCCCCTTTCCAGAAAAACAGAACCAAGCAGTGTCCCCCTGGCAGTCTGCCTGTACTTGAATACACGACTCCGCCTCGCTCACCCATCGCCCCCACCCGCGTGCCATCCAGTGTCGCCAGGGGCTGGTCACGCCCTCTTTGGGAAATCCAGTTTTACGTTCTCCAGGCCTGAACTGCCTTGCTCCGGAGAAGGTTCTGGAGCCCCTCTGCTCTACTGGGTCTGGGCGCCCTGGCTGTGGCGGTGCAGCTTGCCGATGCTGCCGCTGGCCTTGCCCTTGGTGCTGTCTTGTTTCTCTGCTGTGCCTGTAAACATTTGTGCAGTTTCTATGGCGCTTTGGCAGTGGGAATGGGAGCGAGCACTGGGTCTCCCCCAGGAAGCTGACCGCTCACCGCCCTCCTGCACATCTCACACACATAGACGTACAAGTACATGGCACCGACCCGTGGGTGGGAGCCGGGCTCTTCCTCCTGGTCTGCCCTTTCTTTTATCTCAGGGCATGTGGCCAAGCTTTCGCCCTGCAGAATAGTGAGCGTGGTGCCGGACGCGTGGCCTTCTGGGAGCCAGGAGAGGCCCAGGACCAGGGGCAGGAGCCGAGAAGGCAAATGGCGTGCAGCGAGGGAGGGCGGGTGACTCAGGTTTGGGTTTTGCAGGGTCAGTAGGAGTTTACTGTGTGGGAACGAGGAGATTCCATCACTGACTCCTGGAAATTTTTCCCTTGTCCAGATCTCTGTGATGCCTGCCAGCGTACAGCATTCAGAAAGGGTGAAGCTATTCGTCATCTGCTTTAAAAAAAATAGCATAGAAAGTAGCATTGGGTGAAGGGTGCATATGCTTTTGTTTTTGAGGATCAAAATGCTGCTTTTTTTTGGCTGTTTGGGGATAAACCTGGTGGTGCTCAGGGCTTACTTCTGACCTCAAGGATCATTCTTGGTGGTTCTTGGGGTCCATATGGGGTCCCAGGATCGGATCCCAATGGGCACATATGAATTAAACACCCTAGCCACTGCATTACCTCTCCAGCTCTGAGGAGTAAAATGCTTTCAGTTAGGGACATACTGAGTAGGAGGTGTGTGTGTGTGTGTGTGTGTGTGTGAGAGAGAGAGAGAGAGAGACAGACAGACAGACAGACAGACAGACAGACAGACAGACAGACAGACTTTGATTATGAGTTATGTGCCAAGAGGTCACTTTGGCAGTGGATGTCCAGAGTGCCCATTCAGGAGAAGAAAGGAGTTACAGGTTGCGGCTCAGCTGTGCCCTGGAGTGGGGAAGGCTCTAGCTTTTGTTTCTGATAGGAAATCCCCTTTCAAGAGTGCCGTTTCAGCCACACTGGGTGATGATCAGGGCTTACTCCTGGCTTTGCGCTCGGGTATCACTGCACGGTGTTGGGGCGAGTCCAGGCCCCAGGAATGGAAGTGGGGCTCCTCTGACCGCCTGGACCTTTGTGTCATCCCTTTGGTCCTAGGAGAGTTAGTTTTATGGAATGGTTTGCAACAATGAAGTTCATTGAAGATGATGTCACAGTAAGAAAAACAATAAACACAGAAACACTTTATTTACTGATGCCGGCCCTGGACGCACCGCGCCCGCTGCAGGATGAGCAGAGAAGGGCCTCAGTGTCTCGCCACGTCCCAAAGAAGTGCCATCTGCCTTCGCTGGCTCCAGCGGGGGCCTTGCCGGACCTGGGGCTGCTGTGTGCCAAGTCCTGGCTTTCCCCCCACACGTTTCTGCTGTGCTCCGGCCGGCGGCTTGTATTCCTGCCTCCCGTGAAGGAGTGCACACGTGGAGGGGCACCTTTCGTTTGCACCGTTCTATCAGGTCGTTTGGTGGCATTGGTTGAAAGATGGTCTTTAACCCTTCATTTAAAAAAATCTCGATTTTGGAGTCGGTGTTTGGTTCCAACAGCGGGATGGAGGGGTAGATGCAGAAGGCTGGTGGAAAGGTTGGGGGCCTGGGGCGCAGGTGGGGCACAGTGATTTCCAGGTGTGAAGCTGCCTGCCATATTGGCCCACAGAAAGGAGTAGGGGGTGGGGGGGCGTCCTGCTCTGAATCCAGTGCCAGGCTTTGTGGGGGCCGGAGAGGCTTTCTCTTGCTTCTGCCGTCTGATGGAGGAAGAAGGGTTTGAGAGGTGGGTTTCAGTGCAGGAGCTGGTCAGGGACGGTGAGGGCGAGCTCAGCTTGCTGGGAAGGATGTGAGGTACTGATGGTGGAGAGCGCCCTGTCTGGTCCAAGCTTAAAATAAGAAAAGGAACGCCCTTGGGGCTGGAGAGAGCAGATACTCACATGCTGCGGACCCGGGTTCAATCCCCGACATCTCAAATGGCCCCGAGCACAGAGAGCAGTAATCCTCAAGTGCAGAGCCAGGAGTAACCTCTGAGCATCACTGGGTATGGCTGCCACTCCCGGAAATGCCAAGCAACTTTATTTGGGGGTTGGCGAGCTAAGATCAGGACAAGGCATTTACCTTAAATGGAGTTGTTCGGGTCCGAATCCTGATGCCTCACTGGGCCCCGAGTAATGCCAGGAGTGAGCCCTGAGCACTGACTGCCTCCCTAGGTTTTGTTTTGAGGCATTTGCCTTGCACGCGCTAGCCTGGCTCAACGCCTGAGCTATGAGTTGTGGTGCCCCGAGCCCCTGGGCTGCACCTAATGACCACAACTCTCCATCTCACTTTCTTAGTTCCGGGCTCACTGGGCTCATCAGCCTTGGCTTGAGCACACCATTCTGTCGTGAGGCTGGATTCAGTCCAGCACCAGGGGCGCAGTCAGTAGAGCTGCTGGGTAGGAATTGTCCTGGGCACACGTGGGACACTAGGGATTTGGACTCAGGACCACATGCACCACACACAGGTCCAAGGTTTGGTGGTAAGTCAGCATCACAGCCACATCTGTGTGCTCTGCCTGTGACTAAGGGGGCTGTCTGAGTGTTGGATGGTGGGGTATTGCTTCCAGAGATTCCCGGGCTCCCTCTCAGAGCTCTAACTCCTGATTCTGAAGCAGCTTTGGGGTCTCTGTCCATGCCCAGGCCCCTGCCTCTCCCCCTCCCCTTCTCCCTGTCCTGACTCTGACCTCAGCTCCACCTGACCCCTGCAGATTGGGATGGTTCCCTCTGAGCCAGGCTCTTGCAAACTGCTTAGAGCCAGTTGGCTGGTCAGGTGCTGAGCCCTGGGATTCAGGAGCTGGACTTTCCCCGGCTTTCTCGCTCCTCCAGTGGCCCAAGGTGGGCAGCTCTTGGTGGTGGTGGTGGGGTGTCACCTGCCTGTTGCGACTAGGCTTGGCTTCATCCTTGCAGTTCCGACGCCCAAACCACAGGCTCCATCTGCAGGCATCTTAGACCTAAAGGCAGCGATGCCCAGCACGGACCAACTCTCCTGGTTCATGGGAGAGTCTGGGAGCCAGGTTGGTTGAAGACACTGTGGAAGACCCCTCTGGAAGGGGACCCGGGCCTGGTAACTGACTGGTATTGGTTGGCTCAGCTGACATGATGGGAAGGGCCTAGTGGTGAGTGAGGCCCCGTAAACCCCAGGAGAGGGACCAGTAGGCGCAGCTGGACAGCTGCTTCTCGGCTGTCACTGTCCCCACTGCACGGGCCCCAGGTCGGGCATCTGTGCGCGCGTGTGGTTTCCAGGTCAGCTGGTCAGAGCCAGGCCCGACCTTGCGGACCCTGATTGTGACTCTCAGTGACCCTGGTTTCATTGTGGAATCTCCTCCTGTGAGGTTTGTGTCCGTTCTGTTCCCTGATCAGCTTTTTTTCTGCCCTTCCATCTCCTTTGTGGACACTGTTTCTGGGCTACACAGCTGGTGTTGCTCAGGGCTTATTCCTGCCCCGCTCAGGGCTCACTGCAGGTGAAGTTTGGGGAACCCCACTGTGGTTCTGGGGTATTGAGCCCGAGTGGGCTGTGTGTAAGGTGAGCAGCGCCCTTTGCCCCCATGGGCAGTTAGGAGCATTGTTACTAGGCTGTGGAGGTCCAAGGTCAGTGGGCGGGGCTGATTTCTGCCTCTCTGGGCCTCAGTTTCCCCAGAGAGTGCTGTTCCCAGAAGGTGAGCCTGCAGTTTGCTCACCCTTGATCCTCCTGGAGGGCCCCTTGATCTCCAGCTGGGCCCCCATGAGGGGACTGTCCTCGGCCTGAAGTCACCATTGAGCGCCAACATGGGGGTTATTCTGGGAGCAGCAGGATTTGCTGGCCCTGGAGACGGCCTGGCCCAGACCTTGGCGTTGCCCAGGAGCCGTCAGTCCCAGACACTGTGGACCCTCGACTCGCCTTGTGTTGATGGTGCCTCAGAGAGGGTGGACGGGCCTCTCATCACTGATGACCGTGCAGATGCTGTCCAGGTGTGCCGTCCCAAGCCTGGATGCCCACTGGTGTGTGCCCGAGGGAGGCATTGCTACAGCAGTACCCGAGGTACACCATATGACAGCTGTGTGCAGATGCGCGGTGCTTGTTCTCAAGGACGTGTGAGCCTTCTGGGGAGGAGGGGCCCATGCCGGGCTCTGGGGATGCAGGGGCCCAGGAAGTGCCGGGAGTCCGGAACCCACCTTTGGGGACTTGTCCTCAGAGCTTGGACCCAGTGGTGCAGGGTTACTTAGGGACCGTTGTGGTCCCAGCACAGGCACGTGCCCTAGCTGCCTCCCCACCCCTCTTCTCCCTCCCCTTCCCCATCTTCCTGTTGCATCTCGTCAGCTTTTCTGGAGTTTTTCTGCCTTTCTCTGGGTTTTAAATCTGCTCTCCAGGTGCGAACTGCTGGGCCCAGTGGGTGAGGCCTTGCATGGACGGGCCATGGTCCCACTGCGTGACCATCTGTGGCTGTGTGCATCAAGCCTTGCCCCTGGGGCTGCATCCCGCCCCTGAGCTGAGACTTGCGCTTGGCTGCTGTGACCGTGAGTCCCAGCGTGGAAAAGGGCTCGGGGAGCAGAGGTGGACCCTGGCCTGGACCCGCCATCCTTGGATTCCCCTCCCGCCCTGGCCGGAACCTCCCTGCCTTCCTGAGTCCTGCTTTGGAGGACAATCTGGAGATGGTCATCTTCCCAGGGCTGCAGGTCTCGTGGCCAACATCCTGTAGTTCACAGGACACATGGGCCGTCATCCCATGCTTTGCAGAGTTTGTGGATTATTGTCCTGTGGCTCGAAGGCCATTTTCCTGAGGATTTGCAGGGCTCGTGGCTGTTGTCCTATGGTCTGTGGGGTTCGTGGGTTATTGTCCTGTGGCTTGAGGTCCGCTGTCCTGGGAATTCCGCGGGTTTGTAGGCTGTTTTTCCCATGGTCTAGGGCTTGTGGGCTCTTGTCTCAGCTCATGGGCCATGGTCCTGGGATTTGCAGGGCTTATGGGCCGTTTTTCCTGTGACCTATGGGGTCCATGGGTGGTTGACTCAGGGCTTGTGGGCGTGGCCTTGTAGGTTGTGCACTTCATGCCTATTGGCAGGTACCTGGCCACTCTGCCCCAGCTCCCGTGACTTCACAGCTGACTTCCTCGCTGGACCCTTGCGGCCGCTTGTGTGTCTCCCAGGGGTGTATGAACCCGAGCAGGACTGTGGACAGCGTGTGGCCTGCTACCCATCCCTGCTGGGCCCAGGGGTGGCCTGGCAAGGTCTGTCTGCCTCGGAAGCTCTGGGCGACTTCACTATGGGCGGAAATTGCTGGAACTTTGTGTCTTTCTGCACAGCCTCTGCCTGGTGAGGTCAGGCCCATGGAGAGGGAGGCCAGAGGGCATCAGGGATCCCACGGGCTGCCCTTGTGTTCACACCGTTGGCCTCATGTTCACCCAAGCCATGGGTCTGGTCCCTGCCTCCTGTTTCATGTTCACAGCCAGCACACAACTTCTACGGCTGTCACAGGGGCGGGTGCAGCCTGAGCTTCTCTGCCTTCTGCTCCTCGCCTGGGTCTCGTGTGTGTGTGTGTGAGTGTGAGAGAGAGAGAGAGAGAGAGAGAGAGAGAGAGAGAGAGAGGACTGTTTGCTTGTGTTTATGTGTGTGTACATACCTGTTTCTGTATGTCCATGTGCCTGTATGTCTCTCTCTTTATGTGACGTTCGTGTGGGTCTGAGTGTGGGGAACTGGTGGGGTCCCTGACAATATCAGGGAAAGAATTCCCTTCTTCCTCAAGGACTGGCAGCCAGCACATAAACCACAATTTCAGCACAGTTCTAAAAAGCTTTACTTAAACAAGTTCTGGTAATACTCTCCAAGGTCAGGAGAACCCCGACTTCCAGTTCCGAGCCAGACCCAGACCACGTGCTCAGGTCAGGCTCCTCAGCCAAGATGGATGCTAAGGTTCTTCCCAGCACCCTTCACCCTCCAGAGTCCGCTGAGGGTTTCTACCTGGTGGGCTGGGCTCTCTGGAGACCAAAACCAAGTGCATTCACCTAGCCCAAGGTTTAGAAATGTTAGTTTGGCAGAGCTGAATTTCTGCAAAATACTTGGGAAGTGTAACTAGGATTTAGTGCTTGGTGAATAGCATTTTGTACCATGAATATCTTACAGCCAGATACATGTTTCTCCAAACTTCCACAAGATCCTTTTCCTTACTCCAGGGTAGCTCTGGGTGCTCTGCCTTTAGAATTGCTTTAGAATGATTTGCTTGCCAGGAGGCACACTTAGCATTCCTCTTTGACTTAGCACGACTGTTTACTCCAACGCAGCCAGGGCCATCCTGGAACACTCTACATGTAAGCATTCCCGCGTGGGGACCTGTGGGAGCTATGAGAGCAGTCCTTTGGCCGGCTGACACAGCCCATGGTAAGAATATTCTGCCATTTCGGAGAGCCACAGATCCAAACTGCCGTTTTCTATCCTGTCCCCAGTCTCCCATTGTGATTTGTATGAGAGCTTCCAGGGAAAGAGTCAATGACTGTCAACAAATGTAAACGCTCTGGGCTTACAGGGACCCAAGCTCGTTAGAGCACGTCCTCCAACATCTGCGTGTTTCTGTGTGTCTGTGTTTCTGTGCGTGTTTCTGTGTGCGTGTTTATGTGCGTGTTTCTGTCAGTGTGTATGTACGTGTTTCTGTGTGTGTGTGTTTCTGTTTGTGTGTGTTTATGCGTGTTTCTGTGTGTCTGTGTTTATGTGCATGCTTCTCTGTGTGTGTTTCGTGTGTGTGTTTATGTGCATGTTTCTATGTGCGTGTTTCTGTGTGTGTGTTTATGTGCGTGCTTCTGTGTGTCTGTGTTTATGTGCATGCTTCTGTGTGTGTCTGTTTTTGTGTGTGCTTCTGTGTGTGTCTTCGTGTTTATGTGCATGTTTCTGTGTGTCTTTGTGCTTATGTGCGTGTTTTTGTATGAGTCTGAGTGTGTGTATCTGCATTTATGTGCATGTTTCTGTGTGTGTGTGTCTGAGTATCTGTGTCTCCCTCTGAGTTTCTCCGAGTGTGTCTGTGTGTCTGCATGTCAGAGGACTTAGCACACGTTTGTTTCTGGAACAGCCGACCCGGGAGAGGTCAGAGCAGCCAACCCGGGAGAGGTCCAGAGCAGCCGACCCGGGAGGAGGTCAGAGCAGCCGACCCGGGAGAGGTCAGAGCAGCCGACCCGGGAGAGGTCAGAGCAGCCGACCCGGGAGAGGTCAGAGCAGCCGACCCGGGAGAGGTCAGAGCAGCCGACCCGGGAGAGGTCAGAGCAGCCGACCCGGGAGAGGGGCAGCAGGAGTGACCGTGGCCCCGCCTCCTGTGCTCCTGTCACAGGTGAGCAGCCCCTGGCCCAGGTGGGCTCCCGGCCGGCCGCAGATGTTGCAGGCAAAAGCAGGGAGGGGGCGCAGTTCACCATAACACCCCGTCCTGCCCTCCCCTGCAGGTTTCGGGTGCTCTGGAGGCAGCTCCGGGGGCTGTTTTCCTTGGGAACTGTGACCACCCCCACTGCTGTGATAATGGCGAAAGGCCCGTCTTAGTCGGTGGCAGACCGGGGCCGGACAGTCCATGGCCGGGTGCTGGGCTCCTGCTGTTGGTGTGCCTGGGCGTCCTCGCCACTCCTGTTCCCCGTGCACCCTCTGTGGCGGTGTGTCGTTTTGGGCGTCCTGGCTGCCCCCGTCCCCCCCCCACCCCCACCCCTCCGCGGCGGTGTGTCGGCCCAGGGCAGCCTAAATTGCTGCTTCTCTTTCCGGAGCTCTAAATCCAGCCTCTCAGACCCCACAGCCCCGCCCCGTGGCTTTGGCCGGGCTCCAGAGCTGCTATTTCCAATCTGCCGGAAGTGTCTGGTGAGGGCCCGCTGCCGGGTTCTCTCTGGTGTGTGGGTGCGAGCCCGGGGTTCTGGGGTGGGGTTGGGTGGCCAGACCCGGGGGCCATGGGGAGATCTGCTCACTAGGAGCTCTGCACCCCTCAGCCTGTTCCCCTAGCAGAGGGCCCCGCTGGGCCTCTCTGCACCTCAGGCCTGGGTGATCCTGGCCATCTGCAGCTGGACAGACCGTGCGGGGACTGGACAGGAGGTGGCCTTTGTCACAGTGTCTGAGCCGCAGCGTGTCACACATATAAGCAACAATGTAAGCAACATGAGTCCAGCATACCTGTAAACTGTGCATTAGCCTGAGCGGAGAGGCCTCAGGGCTTTGGGTCCCTCCGGCCCCGAGGACTGGCACTGGGTGCACCTTGTTTTCGAGCGCAGACCGCGGGTCCTCACCCTGGCGCCTGCCCTACCCCAACTGAAGGAGAGCAGGCCGTGCCGGCAGTCGCTGCTTGGAAGCCGAGAGAAAGGCGGTGGGAACCCTGGTCTCTGCCGAGGTGCAGCTGCCCTGCATAGGGATGCCTGTGCTGAGCTGGAAACTGGCCTGCGGGACAGCTGCTGACCTCACAGTACTGACCTCACAGCACTGACCTCATGTTGTGTCGGGGTGCCCAGAGAGCGCCTGACCCTATTCTGAAGCCCAGGGTGATCGTTTTCTCTCAGCTGCTTCCTGTTTATCTCC
>JAJIBD010009723.1:0-53660 GCA_021461705.1 Cryptotis parvus
TTAGAGAATAAAAGTAAGAGTGAGGGGCAAATTAAATGATAAATACCGGGATGATCTTCTGTGTGTAGTAAAAGCTCTTGGACACAGTTCAAGACATACCCTTTTATGTGACAGCTGTTGTTATGTCCTCATTATTGCAGCTATCAGTCTGAATTATGATACAATTATTTATGTTTCCACCTCTAGCATCATATTTTGTGCTGCTCAAGGGAAAGGGATAGTACTTCATTTAGTATCATGTCTTACAGGTAACAGGCACTCAATTACTTTTCTTGGATTTAATTACATTTTCATATTATTTCTTTCTCAGCCTCTGTCAGAGAGATGCATATATACTTGTAAACAATAGTCCTCGCATACTTTACATTTCTAATTTTCATTATAGTTTTCTTCTGGGAATCTATTTACATTTCCTGTCTGATTTTCTTCTTAACTGAATTTCTTTGGCTATACTCTTCAAGCTTTAGTTCACCTCAAATTGTTGAGTATACTGCCATCATTGATTCTGACAAGGGTCTATCTAAAAACCTCTAGCTTTATTCCATGTCCTATGTGGTGCTTATAAAAAAATTGTTCCCCCCACCCCTCCTGGGGATAGGGAGATGAATCAGATGGCTGGAGGGCATGCCTTGCATTCGGGAAGCCTGGGTTAATTCCCAGGCACTGCACATTTCCCTCAACATTACCAGGTGCAACCCGCATGCACTGAGCCAGAAATAGTCCCTGAGCACCAAATTTATTCCCCCTTTAATATATAAAAGCATCAGCCTTCAAAAGGAAGTCAAAGAACCCAATTTTTGTTCTTCATTGAGTTTTAAAGTCTTCTGAGTACAAAATATACTTGGCTTAACATGTTTTGCATATATAAAAGGCTAGTCCTATTCTTTATAAGTAACGGGCGCCAAGTGCAGTTAACGCATTTTTACTATGTAAATTTCACTGTTTGATCACATTGGTATGGGGCTTTCAGATTTTTATGTAAAAATAACTATTTTTAGATTCAATGGAAATGTAATTTGAGGTATTGATAGTGAAAAATAATGGCAAAATAATAACTATAGAATTCCTGAATTTTCATCAAATATACTATATTTCTCATGTTAAAAATTTCAACTTTGGTCTTTCTTTATTGTGTATCTTTCTCTTCTCTCCTTAACATGCTTATCCTTTCCCCTACTTTCTTGAACATAAAAAGTTAAACTAGATGTCTTTGTCAATAAATTGTATCACTTGTGTGATTTATAGATCTGTTTCTATAGTGATTGATATGTTTTCCTTATTTTTTAAAATTTTTTATTTTTATTGAATCACCACACCATTACAAAGCTGTTATGATTAGATTTCAGTGTTTTCCTTATCATGAAATATATTTTCTTACTTTGATTTGCATACCTAACACAAAAATTGATGATAAAAATTAAAGTCCAGACCTGAAACTTTATTATATCATGTGAGATATACAATTACAAGGATGTTCATAATTGGGTCTCTGTCATAGTGTTCCAGCACCCATCCCTCCACCAATGCCCCATTCCCATCACCCACATCCCAAACACTCCCCACCACCCAACCCCAGCCTGCCCCTATTGCAGGCACATTTTCTTTTTCTCTTCTCTCTGTGTCTGTCCCTGTATTTCTCTCTCTTCTCTTACACTTTGTGGCTAGCCCTACAGATATTAAGGGTTTATGATATCTCTATGTGCATATTCAATAGTGAGTTCTAGTGTGACATCATAATTCCCCATTCCCCATAACCTCTCCAGTATGTTGCAACTAGAATGATCATTGCAGTGTATAAATGTGAAAGATCCCGGGAAGGACCTGGTCCTAAATTTCATTATTGTCTAAGATTGTTGCACGGCCAACTTTCACATTTTAAATACTGGATAAGTTTTTTTATTTTTCCTTTCACTAATTTTTGTATTCCCTTCTCTCACGCTTTCCTTTCACCTTTGTTTGTTGTGCTGTTGCAGACCTGAGTCTGCATACATATCTGGTTATAATGCTCATTTTTACCTGTAGTGATCCTTGGTCAGGTTGTGGTGCTCACTGAGGTTGGTATTCCTGTTACCATCTCACCAGGCAGTGACTGAAGTGATCACAGATTTACTTCATTTTTTTTCTTCCTTGTTTATGTTTCTCATTTGTTTGTTTGTTTGTGTCACACCCAGTGGTGTCTAAGGCTATTCCTGGTTTTGCAATGATGGGTCATTCCCCAGCAGAACTCAGGGAACCATATGTGGTGCCAGATAGAACTTGGGCTGGCTTTGTACAAGGCAAATGCCCTACCTGGTGCACTACCTCTCCAGCGCTCCAGATTCCTCTTGCTTTAAAAAAAGAATGGTTAGAGAGGGTTGCTGGAGAGATGGTACAGGAGTTAAGATTCATGAAATGCATACGACTATTTCTGATTTGATCCCTGACAGTGCATGGTCCTCTGAACACCACAGGAGTATTCCCTAATCACAGAGAGTTGTCTGTGATCTACACTAGGTGGAACCCAAAGACCCTCCAATAAATAATTAGATAAATTAATAAACAAATAAGTTTGCTACAGTTGGCAGTTATCATCAGGGCTTAGGATTTATTTCTGATACTGCTTGAGGATAAAACATGTTCTCCAGTCCATAGAATTATCCCTCCAACCTTCACATGTAATTTTATTTTTGCAGAGAGAATTAATTAGTATTAGTATATAGTCCTCAAAGTGGTTTTTAACAAAGATAGTACTATGCAACTCCCATTCATATTGGTAGAGTAAATTTAGAGAAGATATATGCTCTAGTAGATGAAGAAGTATTTAGTTACAAATAGGAAGGAAAATACAAATTCCATTGCACACACATATAAAATGACTAAACAATTTGAAAAGGGGGAAATGTATAGTGATAATTTTTGTTTCATTTCTGTTTTGAAGATGAAAGTATTACGCACTGGGAATAATAGGTGCTCTATAAATATCTGTTGAGTATCTCAGTGGTATATGAAGTAATTTTCCTAACAGAGAAATGTAATGGAAAAGTTTTTACTATGTAGCAAAAAGCAGAAAATTAATAAAAAAAATCCATAGTATGATATTGGCTAATAGTGCATTTTTATTATAGAATATTATATAACAGCCAAAAATACTAAAGTAAAGTGATGGACCTTTAAACAGTATGTTTTCAAAGATAGTTTATTAAATAAAATAAACAATATTGCATATATGTTTTCACATTCTTGTTGAATCTTTCACATGAAAGTGATTAAAAGGAATTGAAAACATAATAGATGTTATATATATTATTTATCTTAGCTATTGCATTATTATATAATTTACATCTTGTATTTTATATATATGTTTTTTTATTGACAAAATTTTTTAATTTTGCTTTGAGGCCATAGCCATTTGTGCCCAGGCCTTAGTACTCCTGACCCCATGCTCAAGGATCACTCATGGTGGGGCTCTAGGAACCATACACAGTGCTGGTGAGCAAAAATAAATTGAGAGTGCCGGGTAAGCACCTTATCACTATATTATCTCTCTGACCCCAAAGTACAGGTGAACTTTTCTTATTGTTTTGTTTTGTGTTTTTGTGGGTCATACTTGATTGTACTCAGGACCTACTTCTGGCTCTGTACTCAGGTATCACCCCTGGCAGAGCGTGGGGGAACCATATGTAGTGCCTGGGATAGAACTTGGCCTGACTGAATGCAAGGTAAGCACCTTATCCACTGTACTCTCTCTCTCTCTCTCTCTCTCTCTCTCTCTCTCTCTTCTCTCACCCCTACCTTATGTACCTTATAAGATAATATACTACATACTATATAATATCTAATTATGTAAGATAATATTAGCAAATGCTGATAAATTAACACATCTAGAAGGACATGCCCACTATAAAACTAATGTTTTGGAGGAGGAGGGCTAGGAGACAGGAAGAGAGACTCAATTTTACTTAATTTCCTTTGTTATAACCTTAAATTTTTTAAAATTTAATTTTATTTTTTTTTCCCCAAATTTTATTACACCATTTTAGACATACAACTGCAAGGTGCTCATGCAGAGTTCTGGTTCCACAGCTGCCCAACACCCAACCCTCCACCCAAACCCATCTCCCATCACCAATGTCCCCAACTCCCTCCCCCTCCCTCACCTCAACTACTTGGCGGGTTCTGCATGTCCTCTCTCTCCTTCCTATCTCTCCCTCCCGCCAAAATTTCCTGCACATCGTGGAATGCAGTGGATTAAAGGACATCCCTCTTTCCACTATTTTGATGAACCGCTCGGCCGCTTGGTTTTGCTCTGTCAATCTGGTCGTGAGGCAGTGTTCCAGCGCCCAGACAGCAAAGGTGGTGGCTAGTGTGGTGGGTGAGTCTCATCCGGCTGCTTCCGGGACCCCCGGAGGTGATGGGCCCACCCCCAAAACCCATCTGTCCTCCCTAGAGCCCCATGGTCATCTTAGCCGGGGAAAGCGGAGTTCCAGCTTCCCCAGGCGAGTCCGAGGCCCGCATGCTATGGCTGGTAGCCCCGGGGCAGCCCCTGGGCGGGCCACCAGGCTCGACAAAATGGAGGGCGGAATGGCCGCCCCTGACTCCATCTGACGAATTCTCAGCGATTCCTGCCTCTGGGGAGCCGCCTAACTGGGCTCGAACTGGTTTTTGCTCTGTCAATCTGGTCATGAGGCAGTGTTCCAGCGTCTGGACAGCAAAGTGTGGTGGGCGAGTCTCATCCGGGCTGCTTCTGGGACCCCCCGGAGGCGATGGGCCCACTCCCAAAATCCATCTGCCCTCCCGGAGCCCCATGGTCAGCTTAGCAGGGGAAAGCAGAGTTCCAGCTTCCCCAGGTGCGCCCGAGGCCTGCATTAACCTTAAATTTTTTTGTCATATGAAAATGTTATCTATTTTTTTTAAATGTGCTACAGGATGTATAGTTTTTCAGTGAAGTAATTAAAGTTCTATAAAAGGATTAGACTTCCTTGAAGAAACCTGGGAAAGTTCTTCTACCCCCTAGATTATGTTTTAAGGACCCAGACCACACCTACTCTTTCTACTATTATTCTAAGAAAGTACAGGGCACCTCCGTGACTGTGACTGTGATTAATTTCCTATTCCTTATGAAAAGAATCATTGTGCTGCTATCTCAGTGATTGGCATCTGGAGCATAATGCTTGCTTGAATATGGGTGCTTGTGAGAAAGAACAAGGTCATTGTTTCTAATGACCCTATATACTTTTTATGGCATTTAATTAACCACTTAGTCTAACCAACCCATCTTTCTGCCTTTCTTTTTTTTTTTTTTTTTAGGCTACTGAGAAAATCCTAAGAACTGCCAAGGGATGCCAATTCACAAGATGTAACTAGAGGCCAGTTGCTATTTTTCTAACTCCTTAATCACTGTATCACTGTCTTCCAGTTCATCATCATTGATTGGCTCGAGTGGGCACCAGTAACATCTCCATATGTCCTGTCTCATGCTAGTAGAGCCCAAGGGCACCTGCTTGCTCCAGGAACATAAAGAGCCTCAAACCATTCCATCAGGTCATGGAAATGAGGTCTATAATTGTTACTGGTATTTGGCATATCAAATATGACACGGGTAGCTTGTCAGGCTCTGCCGTGCTGTTGGCATACTGTTGTAGTCATCTCTAAATCCAGCATTTATTGATGAACTGCATGGCCGCTTGCACCCCCAAGCCGGGCTGTGATAGGCTGGTCTGCTGGGTGGAGTTCTGACGAGAGGGAAGTCCAGATGTGGAAAATGGAGGCCCTCGTGGAGTGGGGGTTCGTCTGGCTTGTTGTGAGGCTCTGCTGGGGTGGCGGGCCAAGGCTAGAACCCGCCATCCCTCCTGGGCACCTCGTGAGCGGCTGTGCACAGGGAGAGCCAGTAGCAGCTCTGCCCCATGTCTGTGAGTCTCTGGATCAGCATACCTGGGCCAGATTTAAAAGAGACTGCTGCAGGGTGGATCTCGATGAGCCGGGCTGTGATAGGCTGGTCTGCTGGGTGGAGTCCTGATGAGAGGGAAGTCCGGATGTGAAAAATGGAGGCCCTCATGGGGCCTTAATAAGTGCGAGTATATTTATAAGAGAGTGACACAAAGCCCACCAAGTGGGGAGATCACTTTTTTGGTTTTAAGTAGGGAGTTACACCTTTGGTAAGTTATCCTAAAAGAATGACTTCTAAACATACCGATATTCCTACAACTCCCAAAGCGTCTCAGGTAAAACACATTAAAATAGTTATTGACAGATATGGCAAAAAAAATTGGAAACGTATATGTCAGTTCAAAATTAAAAATGCATGGCTCATTTTGCAAGTTAGGAAAAGTTCTATTGTACATGCCTAGAGTATTTTCTTCTGATACTATTATCTGCATTAAAATTTCTGGCACCATTGATGATTTTGAATTCTTGAAATATCAATGTAGCAAGTGGTCCAGTGCCAGAAAGAGGTATCCAAGATCCAACCATCCAGTGAAAGAATATGAGGATAAGATTCCTGACTTCAATTTGCTTATTTTTATCAAATGGGAAATATTATTTAGTAAAAATCACTTTAACACATGAATAGAAAAAAAAGAAAACATTGCAACCAAAGGAGGAAATGTTATTTAAACTAGCAGTGTTTGGATGGATTACATGTTGGCAAGAAGAGTCCTGTTCTTTCCCCACTGGCAATCTGAGTCAAAGGTAAAGAATTTAACCAAAGAGAGGACTGGAACACTAGATCAATAAAAAAAAAATAGATCAATGAACTGAGCACATACTTTGCATGCAGGAGGAGCTCGTGGTCCCTCAAGCACTGATGAGAGAAACCCTTGTGCACAGAAGTCTCAGGAATAGCCGCTGAGACTTCCAGATGTGCCCTATTCTCCTCCCAAGCAACAATCACCACCAAAGGAGGCTTAGTAGGGTAAGAATTTCTCAGGTGAAAAGGAGTGATGACTGGAAAAGATGAAGAGTTCCTGCCCTAGAACTGCAGGTCACAGAAGGGTCAAACACACCCGAATTCTTGCTGTGCTTCAGTCAGAAGAGAGAAATAGGCTGTGTTAACTCAAGAACATGTGAAACAAGCCCCTACACCCTTTCCCAAAAGTAGATGGATTGCTATTTGGGATGGTTTTTCCCTCATGCTATTTGGGAAAAGGTGGTGCCTGAAGATTGGAGAATGTGAAGAAGTTCTAAATCATAGGACTTATTGGAAAGAAGGTGACATTTCCAGAAACTAGGTCAATAAATACTGGTTTTAGAGTACATATACATGCTACATGGAATCAGAATGAGGGAGCTACTGTTTTCATGTCATGCTTGAATGGGGTGGGAAAACATACGTTGTGATTGGAACACGTAGGTGGGATTTGTACAATACATTGTGGAGGGTCTGGAGAATTTGTCAAGGATTTGGGGTCAGTTCATGAAGCAATAGAGCTTCTGTGGGGTTACTGAACATGACACGAAGTCAACAGTTATGCTTTGTAATCTGGTAATTCTAAACAAGCAGAATTTGGGGGCCGGAGCGATAGCCCAGCCAGTAGGGAGTTTGCCTTGCATGTGGCCGATCCAGGTTCGATCCCTGGCATCCCATATGGTCCCCTGAGCACCACCAGGACTAATTACTGAGCAAAGAGCCAGGAGTAACCCTTGAGTGTCGCGGGTGTATATCTTTTTCTCTCTTCTCTATCTCTCTCCCTCCCGCCTACCTTACCTACACATCGTAGAATGCAGTAAATTAAAGGACATAACTGTTTCCACTAGTTTGATGGACTGCGTGGCCCCAAGCAGCCGCACGACTTAAGGGCCTTATGGTCAGCGTCCGGACAGTGAAAATGGCGGCTAATGTGGTGGGTGAGTCTCATCCGGCTGCTTCTGGGACCCAACCGAGGTGATGGGCCAATACCCAAAACCCATCTGTCCTCCTGGGGGCCTCATGGTCAGCTGAGCTAGGGGAGAGTCAAGTTCCAGTTCCCCAGCTGCATTTGAGGCTCTGCATGCTATGGCTGGTCGCCCCAGGGCAGCTCCTGGGCGGGGCTGCTGGGCTCAGACAAAATGGAGAGGGGAAGGGGCGACCCCAGCTCCATCGGATGAATTCCCGGAGATTTCCGCCTCTGGGAGCTTCCTACCTGGGCTCAAAGTCGTATTGCTCTGTTAATCTGATCTTGAGGTCAGCATCACTCCTGGGCGGGCTCTGATGTGCTGCAGCATCCGGACAGCGAAACTGGTGGCTGATGTGGGTGAGTCTCATCTGGCTGCTTCTGGGACCCCTAGAGGTGATGGGCCCACTCCCAAAACACATCTGTCCTCCTGGGGGCCTGATGGTCAGCTGAGCTAGGGAGAGCCGAGTTCCAGTTCTCCCACCTGCTCTTGAGGCTCTACGCGCTATGGCTGGTCGCCCCAGGGCAGCTCCTGAGCGGAGTACAGGGCTCAGACAAAATGGAGAGGGGAAGGGTCGACCCCAGCTCCATCTGACGAATTCCCATACCAGATTCCCACTCTGGTACCTGCCTACCTGGGCTCAAACTCGTCTTGCTCTGTTAGTCTGGTCTTGAGGTCAGCGTCACTCCCTGGGTAGACTCTGATGTGCTGCAGTGTCCGAACAGTGAAAATGGTGGCTGATGTGGTGGGCGGAGTCTCATCCGGCTGCTTCTGAGACACACCCTAGAGGTGATGGGCCCACTCCCAAAACCCATCTGTCCTCCTGGGGGCCTCATGGTCAGCTGAGCTAGGGGAGAGCCGAGTTCCAGTTCCCCCACCTGCTCTTAAGCCTCTGCGTGCTATGGCTGGTCGCCCCAAGGCAGCTCATGGGTGGGGCCACTGAGCTCAGACAAAATGGAGAGGGGAAGGGGTCACCCCAGCTCCATCTGATGAATTCCCGAGATTTCCGCCTCTGGGAGCTGCCCACCTGGGCTCGAACTTGTTTTGCCTCTGTTAATGTGGTCTTGAGGTCAGCGTCACTCCTTGGTGGGCTCTGATGTGCTGCAGCGTCGGACAGTGAAAATGGTGGCTAATGTGGTGGGCGAGTCTCATCTGGCTGCATCCGGTACCCCCAGAGGCGATGGGCTAAATTCCAAAACCCATCTGTCCTCCTGGGGGCCCAATGGTCAGCTGAGCCAAGGGAGGGCCGAATTCCAGTTCCCCCAGCTGCGTCTGAGGCTCTGCATGCTATATCAACCTCTCCAGATTGATGCAAATAGAATGATTGTTGTAGTGTACAAATGAGAGAGATCCTGAAAGGACCTGGTGCTATAATCCATTGTGTCTAAGATTAAACTGCGGCGGCAGAGCCACAGCGGCGCCTGCGCAGCTGTGGATCTGGAGTCTGTCTTGCGGCGGTTGGCTGTGGTGGCTGGAACTCAGGGTCCCACCCACTGAGCCCAGAGGCTGGGGACTGGGTAGAGGCCCCCAATCCTTGCTCCGAGTCTGGCAGGCGCGACCGCCTGCATGGCGGGCAGGCCCTAGGAGCCATGTAGGACATGACCAGGCGCTGGCCATCATGGCTCAAATTTTTGAACTAGGGAGATGGCTTACATATTGTGGCCGGGGTTCTATCCCTGGAATCACATACCCCCCATGAGCACCACTACTATGACTGGTCCCAAAACAAAACAAACAAAAATTACTTTTGCACAAATTCTATTAATTTTGCTCAAATTCTAGGTTTAAAGTGGTGAATATAAAAGTTATTCCAATTCCTTTGGTGAGTGAGAAGGTAAGTGGTAAATCGGGAGGAACTGGAAGGATTAAAACTCTCTTACCACAAAATCAAATCTATATGAACTGAACATTGTTTGCCAGAGCTTCAGTAAGCCTCTGTGTTAGTAAGTTAAGCTTATACGGAACAAATATATTCTTTGAATATTCAAAATAGTCTTGCAGGGGCTCAAGTGATATTATAGCAGGTAGGGTACTTGCCGTGCATGCAGAGGACCCAAGTTTGATCCCTGGCATCACATATGATCCCCTAAGACTCGCCAGGAGTGAATACCAGCAAGAGTGAACACCACCAGGTGTTCCAAAGTACAGAGCCAGGAGAAAGCCATAGTCACCAGCACATCTGACACTCTCCGCAAAGAATCCCTTGAGTCCCCAAATACTATTATAGGGGCATATAGAACTAAAATGGACCACTGACCTATAAAAACCTTGTCATACTGGTGAATAGTGATCCTGATGTATAATTAAGGACACTCTAAGTATAAGGCAATAAAGAATCATAACTATAATGTCAAGTTTAAATAAGTAAATTAGATTCATCTCTGTGTTATCTATGTCTTAGACTTTCCAGGAAAATTCAGATTTAAGTATTAGATTTAGTTGTTAAATTTAGTTTCACTCCATTTGGTGAGATATAAATGGTTACCACAACCATATATATCTTAGAGGAGCGGGTTAATGTATTTATTATAACATTTTAGTTCTATATACGGATCACCGACACCCACCCTGCAGCAACTTTTTCCTCAATCCGGCCCAGGTATGCTGGTCCAGAGCCTCTCACACATGGGGCAGAGCTGTTCCTTGCTCACCCTGTGCACGGCCATTCGTGAGGCAGTCGGGAGGCATGGCGGGGTTCTAGCCCCTGGCCCACCACCTCTGCAGAGCCTCACAACAAGCCAGACCACCCCCTCCTCACTCCACGGGCGCCCGCCATTTTCCACTTCTGGACTTCCCTCTCGTCAGAACTCCACCCAGCAGACCAGCCCATCACAGCACGGATCACCGACACCCACCCTGCAGCAACTTTTTCCTCAATCCGGCCCAGATATGCTGGTCCAGAGCCTCTCACACATGGGGCAGAGCTGTTCCTTGCTCTCTCTGTGCACAGCCGTTCGTGAGGGCCGTCGGGAGGCATGGCGGGTTCTAGCCCTGGCCCACCACCTGGGCAGAGCCTCACAACAAGCCAGACCACCCCTCCTCACTCCCACGGGCGCCGCCATTTTCCACTTCTGGACTTCCCTCTCATCAGAACTCCACCCAGCAGACCAGCCCATTACAGCATGGCTCGCGCGGCCACTTGCGGCCGCTCGGTTCATCAATAAATGCTTTTATTTGGAGGTGTTTAAAAGAGTTTGCCTCCTGCTCGACAAGCCTGGCAAGCTTCTCGTGTTGTATACGATATGCCAAATTCCAGTAACAATTATATTAGGTCATTCCCATGGTTTGAGGCTCTTTATGTTCCTTTAGCAAGCCGATGCCCCCTGGCTCTACTGGCATGAGACAGGACATATGGAGATATTACTGGTGCCCGCTCTAGCAAATAGATGACCAACGGGAAGATCGTGATCGTGATCGTGTGGAGAAAAAACTAATCAAGGATATTTTTTAAGAAGGGCACATAATATTAAAAGTGAAAGGCCTAGATAGATTATTTTATTAAGCCCATATTTAAAAAATAAAAAAATACTTCTATAAAAAGTAAGATAAAGTTAATTGTACTTATTCTATTATTTAGGAATGTGAACATAAGGATGTATAAAGTTTTCTATGACACTTTAATATCTATTTGAAGTTAATAGAACATTCTTGGAAACAACTTAAAGACTCTAACAATAAAGACAATATTTTTTAAATTTAGCTAAATCATTTTGGTTAAAATAGTCTATGTTCTTTTTAGTCATGCTTTTATCAATTCACTCAATAACAATTCTTTGAGCATCTTCCAGATATAAGAAACTATTCTAGACACTGGGAGAGAATGGTACATCAAATTTATTTAATGATCCTTTATTAGAATCTTGTCGTGTTAGTTCTTTGTTTTCTTGTAAATGAAATATCGTACTTAAAATGTATGGAATATTTGGTATGGTATCAAAATATCTGGACTCTAAATTTAATTATACTCAACCTTGAATTATACTAATGGTATCAATTATTCATCTTTATCCCTAAATTTCATTCCTTAGTCATTTTTTCACCTAATTTGGCTCTATATCCTTCACCAATTCTGAAATTTACCTTCTGTTATCTATTTCATCTCTCAATTGGTTCTTGTTTAAATTAATTGTATGTCTGTAAACTGTGTAACATATGATTGCAGTGTTTCTCAAGAGCGGGCTCTCAAAATATTACAAGGATCCACTGGTGAAAATCAGATAAATTGGGGAAAAGTGCATGACTAGGAACAAATTGCTAGAAGAAGAGTATCATAGTAAGGAAAAAAATTAGAAGGGAGCCACGATTTTATAAAAATGATCAAAAAAACACTGATCTACTGAATGTTGCAGACACATGAGGGCCCATCAAAATCTATGTGCTCTTCTGTATTTTCCCAATTTCCCTAATGTTAATTTAGAAACATATGATTTCTTTTTTTTTATTTATTTTATTTTATTTTATTTTATTTTTGCTTTTTTGGGTCACACCCGGCAATGCTCAGGGGTTACTCCTGGCTCTGCACTCAGGAATCACTCCTGGCAGTGCTCGGGGGACCATATGGGATGCCGGGGATTGAACCTAGGCCAGCACAGGCTGGCTGCGGTGCAAGGCAAACGCCCTACCCGCTGGGCTATTGCTCCGCCCCAGATTTCTTTTTTGTAAAATTAAACATTTTAGTATACCACCGTGAGATATACAATTACAACGTTGTTCATGTTTGGAGGTTTCAGTCACATAGTGTTCCAGCACCCGCCCTCCACCAGTGCCCATTTCCCACCACCAATGTCCCCAATTCCCTCCCCTCCCATAGCCTACCTTAATGGCAGGTTCTTTGTCGGGAAGGCTGCTGGGGTCCCCGACAGTGTCAGGACAGAAGTTTTCCTCTACCTCCGAGGACGGTGGGGGAACAGATGAAAACTCACGAGACCGGTGCATTTCCAAAAAAGGCTTTTTATAGTACAAAAGCTCTTCCACAGCAATCCAATATAATGAACAAACTCTAGCTCTGGTCTGAACTTAGACCATACAAAAGAGCCTAAGTCTCCCACCAAAGAGAGAGGATCTCACCCGAGCTGAGTCCTACCCAGAAGAAGGAGCAAAAGACCAAAGAGCAAAAAAGCCAAAACCCAAAAGCCAAAAAGCTGAGGAGCCAAAAGCCACAGGAGCCACAAGCCGAAGCGAAAAGGCCAAAAGCCGAAGGGGCCTCAAGTCAGTCCCCTTATATATGCCAAACTATCCAGGGAGGGTCGTGTCAACAAAGAACTCTAAACAGAGTGCAGTGCCACATCCTATTGCAGGTATAAACAAAGGTTAGCCAAGGTCTACCTTTCTACCAAGATTATCTCTTATGTAAAACACTGGAGAGAGAGGAGGCTGGTATAAAGTAATACATCTTAACTTCATGAGCTTCATGTAATCTAGATAGTACCCACAAGGTCCTTATTATTATCTGCACCAGGGTGATTCTGAGTATCTTGTTCTCGTGTACTGAAAGGGTGACACTCGCCTGCTTAGAGCAAACTAATATGATCCTTCCTATAGTCTTCCTATAGTCTCAACGTAGCCAGGGTGATAATCTTCTGGTAAATTCTAACTGTCCCACACTGGGTGCAGTGGGTATAAAGAGGAGCTGTGCCCAATCTAGAAAACATAGAAGTCTCAGTAGATGTATAAGTCAGAAGTTATTCAATCAAGGTGACTTCTGAAACTGCCACACCCTCTAGCAGTGTTTACATAGAAGAGAGGTCTCATTAGAATGAACATTGGCTTAAATAGATTAAGTTGGGAGTGGGCAAAACAACAAAACTCCCAAACTAACTAAACCTGTTCTCCAACAGTTCTTTATCTCTTTTCTCTCTCTCCCTCTCTCTCTCCTTCCTTCTCCTACATATTGTGGGTTGCACTACATGCACTTGGAAGCCATCATGTGAATTTTTTTTTGCCTGCATTTAATGCTCAGTTCTAGAAACATATGACTTCTGTTGTCACTGTTTACATATTAGTTATTAAGACCCTGTCTTTTCAACACACAATATCATTAGCTTTTTTTTTTTTTTTTTTGCTTTGTGGGTCACACCCGGCAATGTTCAGGAGTTACTCGTGGCTCTGCACTCAGAAATTACTCCTAGTGGTGCTTGGGGGGACCATATGGGGGACCATATGTCGGGAATCAAACCCGGGTTGACTGCATACAAAGCAAATGCCCTACCTGCTGGACTATCTCTTTTGCCCCCACAATACCATTAGCTTTAAGTGCATGTTTTGCATGTGAAGGTATTAAGTTTGATCCCAGTACAACTTGCCCCTTGAAGCATGGCCCTGGTGGTCTTCTAAGCACTGCTGGGGAGGTTAGAAAAATTATATAAGTAGATCTAGATGCGCATATATGTGAACGGTGGGGATGTAGCTCAGAGGTAGCACCTTTGCCTTACACATTTATAACTCTGGGTTGATTCTCTGGTATTGCAAAACAAATGAAAAATGCACACACACACAAACACACACAACTAGCTTGCAATGTTGTTTGGAGTTGTTAAAGTTGTTTGGAGATTAACTTTTCAAATGTCTGTCTTTCCTATGTGAAGACAATTTTATAGTATTATCATAGGGCTTTCACTTTCTTAAGAACTTGAAAAGGGACAATGAACATTTGCATTTATATAACTCATGATTTTTTTTCTGAGCTTACCTGGAGGATGAAATCATTTTAGTTGGTGAAAAACTAGCTCATTCATGTAGAATCAAACTCCAGTATAGCTCACTTGACTTCATAAACAAAACCAAGACCATTTAATGGAAACAATGTCTTGGGATTTGCAGAGGTCAATATGAAAATTTACATTGAGGGCAGGGAGCGATAGCCCAGCGGGTAGGGCGTTTGCCTTGCACGTGGCGGCCCATGCCGGGTTCAATCCCGGCATCCCATATGGTCCTCCTGAGCACCACCAGGAGTAATTCCTGAGTGCAGAGCCAGGAGTAACCCCTGAGCATTGCCGGGTGTGACCCAAAAAAGCAAAAAAAAAAAAAAAAAAAAAATTTACATTGAGTTTAATAGCTAAATGCTGATAATAGAAGGAGAAAGGTAACATATGTATCAGAGTGATTAGGAGATATTTAGAAAATTGAAGGAGAGGGTATAGAGCAATAGCAAAATGGAAAGGGTGATGACCTTGCATGTATCCAACCTGGATTCAATCCCTGAACAGAACCAGGGGTTATTCCTGAGCATAGAACCAGGAGTAAGTCCTGAGCACCACTGGTGCAGCTCAAAAGTAAACAACAACAACAACAACAAAATGAAGAAATGATTACAGCACTGCATCAGAGATACGCTGTGCTCAGATTCTACTCCCCAGCATCGTGCTTGGTGGTCATTTCTGGTAATAATCAGTGGTACTTGTAATGACAGGATCAAACCCAAGGCTCTTTCATGCAAATTATGTGTTCCAACCTTTTTGAATCATTTCTTTGGCCCTGAGTTGTCAATTCTGAATTGTGCCCCCTCTGTCATGCTCATGACATAATCTCTGACTGAAAAAATTAGCTACTGTTATCTTGAAGCAGTATTTTGGATTAAAGAAGGATCTGACCAAAGGTCATAAGAATTGTGATGTGGCTTTAGTAGAAAGAAAATAATAAGAACACTCAATAAGAGTTTCCCCCTCTGAAGAATATGAACTAAGAAATGGTAGGAATCTGAAAATTAACATTGTGTTTTATGCCATGAGGAAGATGATATTATAAGAGAACAAAAATTGTGAGTAGAAGCCAAAAGGCAAAATAAAGAATGCAAGTCAACTGGTATTAAGAGTAAAAGAACAGAAATTACATGGGGAATCTGAGAGAGGCGATGTAATAAAAAAGCAGATTTCTAAATGTTTCAGTATCTGATGGCAATTCAGCTCCAATTTAAGTTTCAGTTTGTATGTTTTTGAACTGAAAAGAATTCATAACCCACCTTGAATTACTTGGTTCCTTCCACCTTTAAGAGTTCAAATAATTTAAATTGATTTCTCAGAGATTTGATATGTTAGTAGAAGAGTCAGAAGACTGGTAGTATATTTTAGGCTAAATGATCAGCCTTGAAATAGTTATAAGTCAGCTCCTTTGACACTATCTATGTGAGTTTGTAAGGCTACTTGTAAATTATGCCAGCACAATTTATTGTGGGTCATTTTTTGAGCCTTTACTCTTTGTTTTAAATACCATCAGTTGTGTTGTAGTTTTATGATCAGAAATAACATTTAGTTTCTGGCCCATGAAATATTGTCAATCATGTATTTTTTTCTTAAAATTGTTTTCATGTTATCTTGACTTTGTATTTAGATTAGATAATAACAATCGTGTCCACAAAGCTTGCCTTAGCTTAGGTTTTTATATAGCTGTAAATAGCTACCTGTTACTGTGTGCTTATTCTCAGGCATGCTTCTTAAGAGCCTCACACATAAAAACTCATTTCATGGTCATGACAACCCTAAGAGGTAGACATTATAATTCCCCTTTAATATGAATAGAAAAATGAGAGAAAGGTTTAAAAAGTGTCTGTTGTAAATAACAAAAACAAGCTTTGATTTTGCAAAAGATATAGTGATTACTAGTGGGAGATGGGGGGGAAGGAGAGGGGAAGAAAAGAAAGTAAAGGAACCAATCAGTCTCTTAGTAGGAATAGCACTAGAACTTTCTTTGACAGGTTCTGTGAGGCTAATAGGCATATAGAAGTGTGAATCTACTCTCAAATTTTATAGTATTATAAACCAATGTCAAATCAATTTAATTTGAAGTTTCCAAAGGTCCCATTACTATTAAGTGGCAGTCAGACTTCAGGTACTGTTAAAATCTATGTTCTGAATGAAGACTCAGCACTGACTTGTTCCCATGGAAACTGTAGAAGATCCTGACTAACCAGAGGTTATGAGTTTATTGATCTCCCTGGCAGTTACATTGCAATGAAAATTAATTATCTCATTCAACAAATATGCTACATAGTGGTGATCAAGATAGATACGTAGGGTCTTTGCCCTCAGGGGGACTTCTAGTGTTTCAGACTTTTGTTGCTTTGGTTAGTGTTGGTCTTTCCCCTCAGAATCTAATTTTCCCTTGGAGAAAATCACAAGATTGAATTTTTACCCTTTCAAAGCAGAACATTGGAACTTTGAGACTTCAGTAAGGTTCATTACAACTGAAACAAGTATTTATAATTTGCCGATAAAAGAAATAAATTAATTTTTCTTTTAATTGGAATTTTCCTCTCTGAAAAGTTTCTATTTTGCACATCCCTTCCCAGTCTGCACCTCTATTTTGCCTCTTAATGTTAAAATATAGTATCAGGTACTTTTTATTTGTTCATTTACATTTCTCCAAGGGTTTCACATACTTGGTTGTGGTATTCATATGTGCTTGGTTATGGTGCTTGCATTCATGTTATTGTGTTGCCCCAGGAACCACACCTGCGGCATCTGGTTCTTCCATGGCAGTGCAGGGATCTCACTCAGTGAAGATTGGTGTATGGGGGGATAGAACTTGGGTCACGTGCAAGTCACATGCCCACTCAGCCCTACCACCTGAGTGGGCTCCTGTATTGTCTTCTCCTTAAATTTATTTCAAGACCCTTTTTTTTCTTTTTAATATTTTATTATACCACTTGAGATATACAATTACAAAGATGTTTGAGTTTTGGTCATACAGTGTTCCAGCATCCATCCCTCTACCAGTGCCCATTTCCCACCATCAATGTCCCCAGTTCCTCCCCCTCTCCTAACCTGCCTCTATGGCAGGTTCTTTACCTCCTCTCTCTCTCTCTCTCTCTCTCTCTCTCTCTCTCTCTCCCTTCTCTTACACATTGTTGATTGCAATACATACATATAGAGGTTATTATGTATATCTTTTTTTTGCCTATATTCAATGCTCAGTTATAGGCTGGTATTATCATTTTCAATGATTATTAGCATGCTGTTCCCTTCTTGTCAAGACCCTTTTTTGGATTTCTCTTTTTGTAGAGCACTAACGATGCTATTTAACTACATAGAATTTATCAAACTTCTATGGGATCACATCAGGATGTAATGTCAAGTAACAGAAAAACTTAGATAAGGGGCCAGAGAGATAGTTCAGGGGTTAAGGTGCTGGGTTTGTAGCGCGACTGGCCCAAAGTTTGAACCCCTCAGCGAACCATTGTGGCTCCACACCTTCACCCTACCACCAGAAAAAAGGAAAGAAATAAACCATCCTAAATTATAATGGTTTAAATGAGATTGGAAGTTATCTCTTTTACACATGTAAGAATTTTGGATGTGGGAGGTGGAGAGATTGTACAGTGGGTGGGGCTCTTGCTTGCACGTAGCTAGACCTGGATTTGATCCTTGTCATCCTATATGCTCCCCTGTGCACTGTTAGAAGAAATTCATGAATGCAGAGTAATCAAATATAAATAAATAAACAAACAAATACATAAATAAATAAAAGAAATTATTTTGGGTATTAGTGGTGGGAATGTAGCTCAGTGAGAGTGTCTCTACCTTGATTTGTCAAGCTAGAGTTTCATTGACAGAACTGGAAAAAAAAAATAAAAATAAGAGAGCATCCAGAACTGACCTGGAGGTTTCACAAAGCTGGCAGGGATTCAGCAACTTCCCACTCATTTTTATGCTATCTGACATATGACTTCAAACTTCAACTCTGTATTGTCCCATGAACACCAATAGGAGTGACTGAACCCAGGGTAGGCTCTGGGCACTTTCAGGTGTGGCTGCAAAATGAAACAAAATAAAAAACCGGGAAGACAAGAAAAGAAAAAGAGTATCATTCTTTTGGATGAAATTAGAAATTTTATATTATTTTATGTTAGTATTTATTTATTTATTTATTTATTTATTTTTGCTTTTCGGGTCATACCTGGCAATGTTCAGGGGTTACTCCTTACTCTGCACTCAGGAATTACTCCTGGCAGTGCTCAGGGGACCATATGGGATGCTGGGGATCGAACCTAGGTCGACCTCGTGCAAGGCAAACACCCTACCCGCTGGACTATTGCTCCGCCCCCAAAATTTTATATTTTATAGTTTCAATAAAATAGCTACAAATTGTTAATATTTATAAGATATATATCTTTATATATTATATATTATATATATTGCCCTTTGGGGGTCACACCCAGAGATGCTCAGGGGTTACTCCTGGCTCTGCACTCAGGAATTACTCTGGGTGGTTCTCAGGGAACCATATGGGATGCTGGGGATCGAACCTGCTATGTGCAAGGCAAAAGCCCTACCCACTGTGTTATCATTCTGGTCCAATGTTTATGGTGTTGATGTACAGTTACTGCACTCCATTACTACCAAAGAGCCCAACATCCCTCCCTGTCCCTCTGTCACTCTAGTCTGCTTCTCCATTTACTCTCACAGTTTCCCACATTTCTTGGAAATACAGATTTTGATTTTGCAATTCAAGGTCAAGGGTTTATCATAGTTTGATACTGTTTGTTCCCTTGTTTTGTCACTACACCACAGATGATTGAGTCATCTGGTATTCTTCTCTTTCTGATTTGTTTCAAATAACATGACACCCTCCGCTCCTTTGGTGTTGCAGTGAACTGTGTGATTTCAGCTTTTCTTATAGCTGTATTACACTTATTTTGTATATGTACGACAACTTCTTTATTCATCTGCTAATGACTTATTTTTTAATAGCAGACCCCCTTAAAAACAGTTTTAATGTTTGTTTTAAGAGAAATACAGACATGAACTATATTAACAAAGTGGCAACAGGACAATTAAAAAATTGGGAGTTGATTATTATGGAAGAATGAGATTCTAGATGTAGAGAAGTAATTTAAAATCTCTGCCACAATATTATGCATGTAGCTGGCACTTGGTAAACATTAATTGGTTCATTTTTATAAACTTGATATCTTATCAACCCAGGTATTACTTAGGTTGTAATGTAGACAATGAATCTAAGGATTTTCCATGTTATTTATTTTTTACAATAAAATAGCATATCATTGCATCAAAATTAAACACACCAGGAATTAGATTATGCAAAAGGAGGAGAATATTGGGAAAATATATGGGAAAGATCCTTGGAAGAGGCAACCCTAAATTAAAAAAAAAAACAGAGATATAGGCAAAGTCAAAACAAAGGATAAAGAAAACTCTGGGACCACCCATAATTACAGCTGAATAAATACAACTTTCTCGATCTCTACTTCTCTCTGCCCATTTTCATTCACTTTGTTTCTTCACTTGGCAATATGTATTCAATTATATCTTCCAAATTGTCTGTCTGTGTGGAATTTGAGATACCCTTTCTTTCAAAATCTCAAAATTTTGGATTAATAACTTCAATGGCCCATTTTAGATCAGATTTCTAGTGCTTGACCAATTAATTGTGATCATGGGATAGTCGACAGTTGAACAAGCATTTTGCTGCCATCATATAACAAAAGTGTTTAAATTAGAGGAACAATTTTTTCTGGTCTATATAAAAGGTTGGGTGCTTGCTCTGCAATGGTATGGGTTTCCCTATAATTTTAAATGCTGGGAAAGCACAGGTCAGTGATCTGAAATACATGAATGATAAGGGAGAACGGGATCTATTCAAATGCAAAAATTGATTTAGCTATGAATAAATTACATTTAGCTATGAACAAATGACATTGTAGTACATAGAAAGTTTACTATTGTCAGGCATTCTAGTATGCACTTTTCATATGTTGAAACAGCTATTCCTTACAACTTTATCATCATTAGCTTATTTTACAGATGGAAAACCCAGAGCACTGAAGGTTAAGTAACTTGTTCAAGACCATATAACTAGAAGACCAAGTTGAATTTGTGTTAGCTTCAAAATTTAAAATTACCAGAATAATATATTGTCTCATTACTTCTCTATCTTGAGTTGGAAATTATGGTCATTTTTGATGAAGCAATTATTAGTTTTTTTCCCTTTTCAGTTCTGCTATAATAAAGCTCTGTGAAACTGATAAATCTTATAATATATCTGAATCTTAATCTCTTCATCTGTAAAAAGATTGGGTAGAATCAAATTACTTTCACCCTTTTTAATGCAAGTAATATTTTATATTTGAAGGCAAGAGTCTGAACTATTACATTAAAATTTTAATTCATACAATATTTTTGAGTGCTTATTGAGCAATATCTGCATTAGTACTATGATGAAATTAAAGACATACAAAGTATAGATTCTGCTTACAGAGTTAGGGGAGAAACAAAAGTAATCATCTTTCAGAATCACAATTCTAGAGAAAAGTGATATAGCATCACTTTAGCAGTGATATAGCCATGAGTTTAATCATAATTTTGAGGGTTTATTTTTGGTATTTGCCATCCTTAGAGTGTTGACTTTAAAGTTTATTTCTGTTAGGGTTGCTAAATTGTTGCCAGTGGCATCTGGTTCTATAAACCAGAAAACTTGTTAAAACTTAGTAGGAAAGAGAATCCTTTCCCCTAAACCTGGGCCCCAAACCCTTTCATTTAGTCTGATTGATTGAACAAGGACTGAAACAGTTTTTAGGTGTATTAGTTAGAATAGTCTAGGACCAAGAATAACCTAGACTCTGAAAATAGAATTCTAAAAAAACAAATGCCAAATCTCAGTGACTTAAAAACAACAACTTGTATTTTTACTCCAGCAGACCAGCCTATCACAGCCCGGCTCCGGCTGCAAGTGGCCGCACAGTTCATCAATAAATGCTGGATTTAGAGATGACTATGAGAGTATGCTACCCGCACATCAGAGCCTGGCAAGCTACCAGTGTCGTATTTGATATGCCAAATACCAGTAACAATTTTAGACCTCATTCCCATCACCTGATGAAATGGTTTGAGGCTCTTTATGTTCCTGGAGCAAGCAGGTGCCCTTGGGCTCTACTAGCATGAGACAGGACATATGGAAATGTTACTGGTGCCCGCTCGAGCCAATCGATGATGAACGGGAAGACAGTGATACAGTGATATATTCATCCTGATGTTAAGGATCAGATTAACAAATTTAATTTAAGTTAAGTGGGCCATTCCACTCTGTCCACTCTGTTCCAATCTGTCCACTCAAAAAGGCTTTATCATTAATGACTTAAACTTAGAATAAAATGTTTTACCTGGAAATGACACATATCACTTTGTTTCAGTGGATCTGACTTTGAGTTCTTGTGACTATTAAGATTAGCATACTGACCACCCTAAGTTTTCAGTGTTACAGCTCTTTATTTTACAGCTTGCAAACATATATTTCTTTGGGTTGACTCTTTGATGCAATCCCTGGCAGCAGCAGTAACAGCCCAACAATAGCAATAACTACATCCAAGATAATACGTTGACACCCCTTGCCCCCAAACTATACCACAGTCTGAGTTTACATAGATTAGAAATTCCCTCCTCTTGCTTTCCGGTAGATTACATATTATGTAAATGAGGATTTTTGGAAGTGACTAATCAGGTTATATATGCCTAATGCTAATGAGAGTTTGTAAGACATTCCATTCGATAGCATGTGTAAATAGGGGGACCAATCACACCAATTGTTTATCTGGCCTTCCGTTCTCATTTTCTCCATATAAACTTCAACCCACAACCTAGTCTAGATTATTGGCCCTAATTAGTCACACGAAGCCGTCTGAACATATGAATAGGGGTGTGTTACAGGGAAGTATATTTGAATATGTAGACACTTATATGCCTGGAAAGAGGGTAAGCATTACAAGTCTACCAAACAGGTTAAATGTGTTAGCAATCTGTAAGTGGAATTTGGTTATTTAAAATAACAAACAGAAACAGGGCCAGAGAGATAGTGCAGGCTTGTATGCTCTTTCTCTGCATGCAATTTACTCTGGTTTGATCCCCAGTTCCACATATGGTTCCTTAGTACTCTCAGGAATGATCATTGAGAACCAGGAGTAAACCCTGAGCATCGTTGGGTGTGGCCCCAACTCAACTCTCCCCCATTTTTCTCTCCATCCCCAAATCAAAACTAAAAACATTGAATTCTGGAAGAAACAAGAGAGACTGCTGAAGAAATGAGCAACATGAAATAACTATATGATGCTTTATCTCAATGGAGAAGAAAGAAATTTCAGCCGTGGAAGAAAGTCATAAGGAGGATTAATTTGATTAGTTTCATCAGCTTTTAAATCAATCATTTCATTTACTCTTCAGATTAAAAGATTGGCTCTGGCTCTTTAAAGAGTGTGTGTATAAAGATTTAAGGAGTTGGCTCAAAAGGGACTTAAAACACTTACTGGATTTGAAACAGACTTTCTCCCCCATATTTTATTGTTGTAGTTACTGTCCTTGGTATGTCAAGCTGGTTAGATTTATAGTTTTAGAACTGGCAAAAACCTAAATCTATCTAGTCCAACTCCTTTATTTCACAAATAAGAAAACTACAGCTCAAAATCCATAGAATGATTATCTCAAGGTCATACTCTCTAGCATGTAGCAATAATAGTGGTGTTGTGTAGAAGACTGCCTGCAGAATTGAGTCCTCTAAGTAAAATATAGAGCATACATTAGGAAAAAAGAACAGTACAGTTATTAATACTGTCTCAAGAACTAATGTACAGTTGTTTCACATTGGCAGAAATGGAAAAATTTCTAAACTCTCTGGTAAGCTACTACCAGATGCACTTCCAAAGAGCCTCTTCCACCTTCTCTAAAATCCAATTGCTCTCTGCTGTAATAATACGTTGTAATGATAGAGGTAGAGTTTATCACGGGACCTACCTGATACCCCAAAAATATTATACCTCAGCTATTATTATTTTTATTGTAGTCATTAATAAACTAGTTCCTACATATATGTTCACAACTTTGAAATGTGACAGCATTTGAGTTCATTAACTTTATTTGGTTAATATTTCAATAAAATTATTTTATTTTATTAAAAATATTATTATTAAATATTATTTTTATTAAAAATATTATTATTATTTATTTTAATATTATTTTTATTCCACGGCTATTTTATTTTATTTTTTATTAAACATTTTATTATACCACCGTGAGATATACAATTACAACATTGCTCATGTTTAGAGGTTTCGGTCACATAGTGTTCCAGCACCCCGCCCTCCACCAGTGCCCATTTCCCACCACCAATGTCCCCAATTCCCTCCCCCTCCCATAGCCTGCCTAAATGGCAGGTTCTTTATCTCTTTTCTCTCTCCCTCTCTCTTTTTCCTTCTCTTACACATTGTGGGTCCTACACACACTTAGGATCCATCATGTGCATTTTTTTTGCCTTGTATTTAATGTTCAGTTCTAGGTTGGTATTAGCCCTTTCAACATTTATTCACACATGTTCCCTTCTCTGTCTTACCTAACCTCTGACTCCCACATGTTTGTGGTAATTTCCACTTTTGGTAAGACCACCTGATATATTTATGCCATGCAAATAAATGCAGTCATTCTATATCTCTCTCTTTCCTTCTAATTTCACTCAACATGATCCTTTCCATGTCCATCCATTTATAGGCAAATTTCATAACTTGAGTAAGCCCTGAGCACCAATGGATGTGAGTCTCGAACAATAAATTAACAATAAAAAATAGTCCCGCCCTTTTTGCCCCACCTTTAAGATCAATATCCCTGGTTAATGACTAAGAATTTGATGCAGGTCATAAAAGAAAATCATTTGCTGACCAGGTCCTCTTCGTTCTTCATCTAGTAAGTCAACAAGAATAGTGTTAGGTCTTCTGTTGAGCAGAACTTGTAGGTTCTGGCATAAGTAAAGATAGTCCTTGAGCATCGTATGTGAGGGGATGGGTCCAGAAAATAATGGAGCACTTCCAACTGTTTCAAACAAATACCAGGAATTAGGAGCAATGAAAGGCAGGAGGGAGCTTTGGAAAGAAGAGAAGACGACTCACAAAGCAATGGAGTAGGGAAAGGATGGAGACATCAGCTTATGGAGAAAACATTTGACAGAGATGTTTTCTGGTGGCCAGTGATGCTTAGAACGAAGTTAATTGATCAAAAGAGGAGGTTCATCAAAAAAGAATACATGGGCTTCTCCAGAGGAGGCCTGAACCTATAAAGTAAAAGAAAGGAATTATATATCTCAGATTGAGGTGTGGCCAACCTCAGAATTGGAATTTATATTTTGTCTTTATGAAGTTGGTTTTAGAGGGCTTGCCCCAAATTTCTCTGACTTTGGACTTTCTATGTAGTTAAGAGTGTGTTGCTAGGGGAAATACTTGCATTTTGGTTGGTCCTCTCCTGTTCTTATCACAGCTTTTTTGTTTCTCTTGAAGCTTTTCCTTTTCTGAGTGTGGCCATATTTCTCTGGGTGATATCTCAGTTTCTGCATTAGGTTCTTCAGGGTAGGTGAGAAGGTAACTTCTTTAGTAGTTCAATAAACTCTTTGCCAGGGCTGGAGGGATAGCACAGCGGGTAGGGCATTTGCCTTGCAGCGCGCCGACCCAGGTTCGATCTCTGGTTCACATGATCCCCGAGCACCTCCAGAAGTAATTCCTGAGGGAAGAGCCAGATGTAACCTCTGAGCATTGCTGGGTGTGATGCAAAAACAAAACAAAAAAAAAATGAAAACAAAAAAAACCAAAACTCTTTGCCAGGGAGTTGTCTTTCTGTCTGTCTTTTTTTAGAACTTTTTTTGAGTACAGGGAATTTCCCTCTTTAATCAGTTTTCTCTCAGAAATTTTCATGACAAGAGAAAGGTAGAGTTTCAGAAATACTTCTCTCTGAGAGAATGTGGGAAGTTTTTTCTTTTGTTTTTTTTTAGAAAAGAGAACTGTGAATTCTGTTGAAATTTATAATTTCAACAAAAGAGGACTGTGAATTTTGTTGAAATTTACTATTAACCTAGAACTTGTTTATTATTATTTTTCTAGATGATTTGTTCTTAAAAGTCAGATGTCCACATTTATTTCCAGACTGGAAAACTATTGAAAATAGTATCCTTACATAGTGATACAACCAATTTTAACTAGCTCCATGGAATGCATCACCCAGACCTGCAAAATTTTTGCATTAATTTATACAAATTTAGCTAGAGTAGGACAGGTTGTTCTAGGCTTTAGTTCCAGACCTGTGACGCCCCTGTTTTAGGAGGTCACAGGCTGGCCCTATCCTCCCATTGCTTACACATCTGGTTTAGTTCCACAGCTCTCATGATGAACAGGTTCCATGCCGTTCAGTGCTCTTGATGACTTGCTGGTGTGTTATTGGAGCTCTGTAAACAGTCTCACACTGTTGGTATCTGATGCTCTTTGCTCTCTTGGTTTTTCAATTGTTCTCCTGCTATGCGCACATGTGAGCACTGCTGATTTTCTTGCCCTTCATCCAGAGGACAGGTTTGGGGGTTAAAGGAAGGAAGTTACCTGTTCCATGCTCTTTTTTATGTTTTACCTATCTTCTCCCTGAAGATAGGTAAAATTTGAAAATTTTGAAAATATTCAAATAATGAGAATAGTCTCATTATTTGAATATTTTCCCTCATAAAGGTGAGATTTAAATTGATCACTTGGATTAACTACATTTTCCAGCATCCCTCCCACCCTCGTCCTCCACTTCCTTCTAACAGGAGGTTGAGAAATACACTGACTCAACAAAGCAGAGATAAAAATCACTAAGGAGGGCCAGAGCTATAGCCCAGTGAGAAGGGCACCAGGCCTGGTTCGATCCCGGCATCCCATATGGTCCCCTGAGCACCGCCAGGAGTAATTCCTGAGTTCAGAGCCAGGAGAAACCCCTGAGCATTGCCAGGTGAGCCCAAAAAAGCAAAAAAAAAAAAAAAATCTCTTAGGATCTGGTTTCTGAGTGTATTCCAGAGTCACTGAAGTTATATGGTATTTAAATATAAATTATACATAAATTATAAAGTTATAAAATGCACTATTCCCACATGAGCATTCTAGGACAGATTTTATTTTTTAAAAGCAGAAGGAGGTAGATTACTATTTAGTTCTAGGTTTTGGGAGAGTGAATATGAAAGTTAAATAAGAAACTGGAATTTTTGGGCAGGGGAAACAGTTTAAGGGCTGAAGTACAAGTTTTATATATGGGAACCTGGGGTTCTAGCTATTCACTGCATGGTCCTCTAGGCACCGTACTAGACCTGGACTACCTACCACGAGAAGAGAGCCCTGAACATCGAGCAAAGAGCAGCCCTTGAACACCACAAAATGTGGCCCAAAGCCAAAACCGAAACAAAGTAATTAATGGATTGAGGTGAATGTGTGGTTAAGTTTTAAACGTGGATCTTAAAATATTATAGAGGATGGAGAGATAATACAGGAGGTAGGCGCTTTCCTTGTATGCACAGCTATAATCCTGGTTCCAGTCTCCAGCACTGCAGATGGTTCCCTTAGCACTGAGTCAGGAATAGCATGTGAGCACTGATAGGTTTGGTCCAAATTCTGCCCCACCCCCATATTACACAAAATTCAGCTTTATAACCTTTATAACATTCATTACTAAGTTATACCTGTTAAAATATTTTTAAGAGCTGCTTAAACTAAAACATAAATACTATCCCACCTCTGCCTTCATGACTGATTAAAAAGCGTTAACCTTTAATCTTATTATGGTGTAAGTCTAAAATTTCTATTCATTTTCGACAACCAAAGCTATGTAACCCTTATAGAATTTTTGTGGGTTAGTCTGGCGTAAAAATCCCTTTAGCAGAGGACAGCAACCACGCAGATGACTGCGGAATGACACGCTCTGAGCTAGAACATAATTCTTGCTCTGCCAGTACTTTTTTTTTTTTGGTTTGTGACCTTACACAAGTCACTCTGCAATTCTCTTAATGTTTTCTTCTTACAGCGAGATAACAATCACAGAAATTACTGTAAACTACTTTGTGGAGAGCGTTTTGCTTAAAGGACTGACAAATACCAGAGTCAAAAGGTTTAGCAAACCTCCCTGAGAAGAAACAACTTTCTGAGAGCAGAGTTTCTTCTTTGTGAATCAGCAATATCTTAACTGTATCTCTGTTCCTGGCCAATAAAAGAGTCGACAAATATCGTAAATTTATGAATGTCATCAGGCAGACGATAGTCTTGGCAGATCACAACCACCATTAAATCTTTTTTCTGTGATCCTTTTCACAGGTAGCGTCAAAGGGCCGCTGCTATTTTCTGGATAGTCAAGGCATTTACGTAAATATACGTAAGTCTGGAAAACTAATCCTTGTCTTTAGGGCACCACTTGGCGTCTCCACTTTACTGCGCCCCAAGGCTTGGGATCTGGGTCTGGCGGCTACAGGGAAGAGTCCGGTACGGGAAGCTCATCCTCCGGGCTTCTGATTGGCCAGGCTGCACTACACTCACGCTCTTCGCATCTCTGATTGGTCCCGTAACACCCTCCTCGGCCCGCGACTACTTTGTGTGCCCCGGCGGCGCGCTTAGTCCTCCAGCGAGCTGTGTGAGCTGGTCAGCTCTGCCCTAGCTCTTCGGCCCACTGCTCTGCATCGCGGGCGCCAGGAATTTCCCGAGTCCGAGCGGGTAGGCAGCATCCTAGGGAAGAGCGTCCCCACAGCCCTCCATGTTCTCTTCCCGTATCAAATAAACTTCCGCTTAAGAAGGGGCTTTGCAGTCGCGGGTCGGGGGAAGAGGCCAGGCACCAAACTCGGGCCCCTCGTGGGGTGTCTTGATAGCGGAGCGACTGTGGACACACAGCTCTCCCAAGATACTGTTGGGTTTCGCTAGGCGTCGTGTAGGAGCGCGAAGCCATCCTCTGATCGCCCTGGGCTTCGGGCACTGAGCAGCAGCGACCACTGCTGAAAAAAAAAGTCACCGGAGCCGGCCGCCAACCTCCAGGACCGGTGCTCCTGAGGGTCGCGGGCTGAACGGGCACCGGCGTTCGGACACTACGGCATTCCCGGGAGGTGGCGCTCCAGGGAGTGGAGAGCCCGGGTGGACTCGCGTCCCTTAGCCTCCGGCCTTCAGGCGGTAGAGGGCGGCCTACGCTCGCGTTGCAGCCGGCGCCCGAGCGCGCAGCTGCTGCCCTGCCGCCGCCAGCCTCCCAGTTCCGCCCCGGCCCCGCGGATCTGCCAGGCGGTGGATGCTGCGGCCTCGGTTCTCCACCGGCGCCGGGAGAAGGGGGCGGAGAGAATCCCTGGCACTTGCCGGGGTCGCTGTAGGTGGCGTCGGTCGGCGCATGCGCGCCCTCTCCCCGACGCCTGGCACGCCGAGGGGCGCGCGCCCCCATTCGCGCGCGCACGCCTGCGCCTGCCGAGGCTTTCCCCGCCTGCGCTTGTTGTCAGAGCCGCTCCGGCGCGTGCGCGCGTTATCTCCGGCGGACCCGAGTAGCCGGGTTCCCTCAGCTCCAGGCCCCCCGCCCCCTCCCAGCCTCCCGCCCCCTCTACCCCTCCGCCGTCCCCTCTTCGCGGAATGGGGCTGGCGCGGCTCGGGGTCGCGCGCCCTGGACCCGGCTCGCTCTTGATCGCCTGCTGTCAACGACTGCCCGGCTCGCGCCGCCTCGCGCTCTCCCTCACTCAGTGGCGCCCCAGGCTCCGTTAAGCGGCGTCGGCGGCGGTTCCTGTTTCCGTTTCTCGCTCTCCCTCCGGTCGGAGTAGCATCCTCCACTCCGCCTCCCCTCCCACTCCCCCGGCGCGGGCCAGCTGCGGCGGCCGGGGACGGCGGAGACCGCCTCTGCTCCCGCCTCGGGTAAGGGCTGGGGAGCCGGGCCCCTGCACCTCGGGGTCTGGCGCTGGGCGAACGCGGGAGCGGAGGGGGCTCGGTGGCTGGGCTGGAGGCTGGCGTTGCTCTTTCTCCTCGGGAGACCCCTACCCCGGGCCTGTTGCTGCAACTGCTGCCCCTTAACCAGCGGCTCGGGGGGGCGAAAAGTGGGGAGGGAACCCCGGGACGCTCGGGTGGGTGCCTTTTGTGCGGCCTGGGGGGCGTCCGCCGGAGGGGGATGAGGGATCCCCGTCGCGCGGACCACCCGTCGCGCGGACCCGGGCTCGGGGCAGCGCGGCGCATCCTTGCTCCGGGCTGGGTTCCCGTGTGGAGGACAGAAGCTGGGGGGGCGGCGGTGAGGGGTGCCTTTCCTCTCTTGCTTTACACCCACCTGCTCTTTCTCTGGTCAGTTGGTCTCTGGAGTCCCTGAGCTGGGGCCTGGGGGGTGCCTTCTGGGCTCTTCTGAGGTGTGCTGGGGCTTCGGGAAGGCAGCGGGTGGACCCGGTACCGGGTGCGCGACTCTCAGGGTCCCAGTGCTGGGACAGTTAATTGCGAGATTGCCCCTGCACCCCTCGAACCTCCTCTGAAGTGGAGAGGACGAGCTGGCGGCTGTCAGAAGTGTCTGAACTTATTGGGGAGGTTGGATGAGTCTCTGGATCAGTTGCAGGAGTGGGTTGTGGGGTGCAGCAGCTGTTCTCCCGCGGGGAGGGGGTTGTCATCTTCATCCACACCAAGGCAGAGACTCTGGATGTCGGAAGTTAAAGGACAGGTCATCGTTAGCGTTTGGCCATGTATTAGCCCTTTCATTGAGGCCTTGGGTAAAGGCAGGGACAGGTGGTGATTTTTCTTTCCTGTGTTGGGATTAATTCTAATTAATTAGCAGTTGATTTAAGCTGCTGAAAAATAATTGATCTAGGAAAGGCAGCAAAAGCTATCTACCATTTCCAGTAGATAGCTCCAAACTTGAAGGAAACACAACAGATTTCAGTTAAGTTTTCTATCAGTTTAGACTTCAACGCAACCCAAGTCGGTGACTGAACTTTGTCTTGGCTCTCTTCAGAAACTAGGTAGTCTTTATAGTTTTTTTTTTGGCCACCATTGTTTTTTTTCTGGGGTTTGCTTGTTTTCTTGGTTAGCTTTAAATTTCATGTTTCATGAATTCTAAGGGTTTCATATAGAAAACATTTTAGAAAATTATTTAAACTTTGTAGAGATATACCGAAGTAGTGCACCTTGCTAAATATTAAGACTATATATTGCTAGCTTTGTGAAATTATAAACTTGTATTGGAAGTATTAATTACTTGATGTGTAAGTGTTAGCCTAGTCCTTAAGTTAAACAGATGTTTGGAAGTGCCATTGCTTTTTTACAGCATAAAACATGCAGACATAGTAAGTTAGAAATAACCTATATAAAGGAACATAGAGGAGTGGCTTGGGGGGGGGTGGGCTTTCCTTTCTCTGCTTTATGAACTGAGATTTCTACATGAAGAGCTGGACAGCTGGAATGAAACCTGCATAGATTGCTTAAAAGATCAAAAAATAGTTAAGGGCATATTGTAATTTATTAGTATAGTGGTTCAAAGCAATTTCCATAAAGAAGCACTATATAGATTGTATCTTGGGATGCTCTTATGTACAAAGTTACTTGAAGTTGTTTTCCTGAAAACCTATTTAAAATGCATAGAATTTAAAAAATTCTATTCTGCAATATTTGGTTACGATTTTTTTAGACAGTTATTTTAAGGTACTGGGACGTGCTTAAATATAGTGAGTTTTAAAATTTTGCGGTGGCTTGAAAAAATGTGTTTCTTGTTTATTTTTTAAGTGCAGTTTTATTAGTAGGTTGGTCTAGAGGGGGAGCTAGTGCCAAAGCAAAAGGTAGCTTTTAATATACGTTTAAACACCCAAAACTGAAATTTTACTTCTAGAAGAAACAAAATTTAAATTAAGTGTAAGGGAGTTAATAGGAACCTATATCTGCCATTGTGTGTATGTATATATATATATATATATACTTATATATATATATACACACACACAACACACATACACACATATATGTGCATTACAAATTAGTTAAAAAATCCTTTTATCTGAATCATGGAAGTAAATGCATAAGGTTTATTAAACTTATTTAAATCTCTGAAAATTTGCCTGGACCTCAGTTTTTAGAGTTGTGGTAGTGTTTTAGGCATTTTGTTCCTTGCATCAGAAGGGAAGGAGTTTTGACTGTACAATTTGTATATAATTCATTTTTTTCTTCAGATTGTTGTACAGGCAAGTATATAAATTGTGTGATAAAATGGGTATTTACTGAGAGTAAAACGAGGAATGAATCTTTCGACATCTGGAGAGCAGAGTTAGCAAGGTCACTTCCCTAGATCTCCTGCAGTATAATGCAGTGTCCAGCCGATGTACTAAACTGAACTTGTGGCTTTGAATATGAAGCACTTATTTTTTGGCCTGAGGCACTTTGTATCTTTTTTAGGGTTTTAACTATAATTGAATAGTGAATTTACTTCACAGTTCTCATATTCTTCCAATTCAAAGCTAAAAATGGATAATGTACACACTAAAATCTTTAATTTTCTAACTGTGTTGTTGGGCTATTTTCTCTCCATTGCTTTTCATTATTTAAATGGAATTTCAGTGTGTGTAAAATAAAAAAAATAGATTGTTTAAAAGAAATTACTGTGAGCTACAGAAGTATGAGGTACTTACCATGTTCTAGCCAGCCCTTATATATAATTTTTTAATACATATTTCAAGAAACCCCTCATTTCAGCCTTCCTTTTTCTTTACATTCTACTCACCTACCTTCACGCAGCTTCATCTACCCTTAATCATCCCACAATTTTCTGTTTGAGATGCAGGAATCTAACCAGTAAAATGAACTGTATTACTTTCTTGGAGTAAATTTTTCCCCTCCCTCCCCCCTTTGATTAAATGGCTTGTTACCGGCCTCTACAGTATTGTAAACATACAACATAGAAATTCTATATTTTCTACCTTTTTTTTAATGAATCAAGATCAAATAGGGACTGATTGGATTATGTCATACTGAGTTACTCAGGCTTTTAACAGAAAGTAGAATTATAGAATTAATTAAAACATTTCTTTGTGAGCGAATCTGGGGCCTCACACATGCCAGGTGAGTGCTTTATCACTGAGCAACATCCCCGACCCCTTCATTTATTGGCCAAACCTGATAATACTTCATCTAGTATTTGTTAAAAATACCTTTTCTTGTGTTAAGTTCTTGGTCATACTTTCAATTTTCAGAGTATATGTATTTTTTGCTTGAAATAAGTGTTTCAGCTGTGCATTATTATAAATTCATGCCTGAATAATATATGTACTAAATTAACTTCATTACTAAATGTCCAATTGTAGCTTTAGAGTTGGCCCATTTTTTTCCTTTTCTTATGATTTTTGGATCACACCTGACACTGCTTAGGGGTTATTCTTGGCAAGGTGCATGTGGGACCATGTGGTGCTTTGGCTGGAACCTAGGTGTTCAGCAGGCAAAGCCCTGTGCATTAGCTCTTGAGCTATCCTCCTGACTCCAGTTTTTTTTTTTTTTTAAGTGCTAAGAAGGGGTGGTGGTGGTTCCAGGAATCAAAAGGAGGCCTCACATATGCAGGGCAAGTGTTCTACTGCTTAGTTACATTCCTGACTCAGTTGATCCTTTTTTGGTGTTTGTGTTGGTAGGGTGACTCTCCCTGGTGGAACTTGCTGGGACCAAGTCCAGGGCTCCTTCATGTGCAAAGTCTGTGCTTCAGTCCTATAAGTTGCCTGTCAGGTCTGATGAAATTTATTTTTTACCTACTTCCCTGCCCTCTACTTTTCTGGTTGTTAATTTTTTAATTGACAAATTAAACTATTACATGATAAATAATTATGTGATCCAAACTCCCATTTGCTGTTACTTTCTTTTGTGCTGGTTCTGTGAAATCTTTTATTGAAGAATTGGGCCCCAACTTTAAGGTTCAGGGGCTGGAGAGATAGTACAGTGGGTAAGGTGCTTGCTTTGCATGCGCCAACCCAGGTTTGATCCCCGGTATCCCTGAGTACTGCCAGGAGTGATTGATTCCAGAGTGCAGAGCCAGGAATAAATCCTAGGTGTGGTCCAAAACCCAAAAACAAATTGTCCAAAACCACAGGTGGACCCTAAGGTAAACATTGACCTAAACTATGAGCATTACATAAAAACAGGGAGTGTATTATCACCACCAGCTATAAATGAATTAAACAATATTTTAAAAAATTCACTATTGATATGCTCTGTTTGTTGTATTTTAGAAGTGGGATTTTAAAATTTATTTTTTTAGGGATTGGAGGCAGAGTACAGGTGGGTAGGGCATTACCTTGTGGCCATCTCTGGGGCTTCATTCCCTCAGCACTTCCAAGAATGATCCCTGAGCTGAGAGCCACTGCCAGGTGTGACCCCCAAACCCTGCCCCCCAGAAGCATTTTTCCAGTGAGATTAAGTGACTAAAGAGGGTTTAATGTCTAAATTAAAAAGTTTCCTAACTAAGAAAAAAGCACTTACAGTACATTTATGTTAAGAAATAAGGTGTGGGCCAGAGAGTAATATAGGAGGTAAGGTACTTGCCTTGCAGGTGACCCCGGCTCAAGTCCAGAGTCCCCGGTACCACATGTTCCCCTCAGTACTACCAAGGGTCAGTCTTGAGCACAGAGCCAGAAACAGTGCCTGTTCTCTTGGTGTGGTTTAAAACACAAATAAAAGATTAGCCTTGATGACTGGTTTTTGTGTAAACAAAGATCACCGTAAAATTAGTAATGAAATATTGATACTAATCTTAGATGTAAATGGAAAGTTAAGCTAATGCTTATTTTAGAATCTGGGTTGTGAGAAACATTATGAACTTTAATGCTGTGTAACTTTTAATTATAAGTGAACAAAAGTAAAATGGAAATGAGTCTTCCTTGATTTACCTCAAACACAGAACTAAAATGAACCTATTTTGTGTCTATGTAGATTTTATTCAATTAAGATTGTTAATGAACCATGAATGAGTTTGAATTTTTTTCTTATTTTGTGGCTGGTTGTTTGTATCCCTTAAATGAGATATCAAGTCACATTAATACCTGAAGTCAGAATAAATATGACTGTAGTAAAAACAGTATTTACAAATGGTATTTACATCAATCTTTGCTGACAACTTTGTTGACGAATTTAATAAATTAATTTTTAAGTTAATTTTGTGATTTTAAAAATATAATTGATTATAATAGTGATAGTGATCATAGTAATAGTGTTAAATAAAAATACAGAGTTTGTAATTTCTGTATTATATACATTGTGAGCAATGTTGAACCTGTCATTGATGATAGGGAGATTGGAGAGTTATGATGTACTGGTTTCTGCCTTATTTGGAGGTGAGGAAGAGTAGTTCCCCCTTCCGCCCCATCACATCCTCTATTGTCCTCTTTGAACAGTAGTAAGAAACGTGGAACTCGATCATTTTTATAATTTTTTTCATAGAATTCATAGACCATTTTCTGGTAAAACATTAACTTCTGTGTTACTCTAGGTTTATTATAATGATTACGTTTCCTTTTGAGACAGTAGGCAAGAAACTGGAAGAAGTTGGTGTAAGGTTTAATTGGTATAAGGTTTAGTTGGTATAAGGTTTAATATTATCTATTAAAATTATTTTTATTATTTATTTATTTAGGTTTTTGGTGGTGCTTAGAAGCTGTTCTGGCTCTGTGTTTGGAGTTAGCTCTAGCATTGCTCAGTTAGTACCTGGGTTTGCATTTGGGTTTTCTGTATGCAAAGCTTACTCTCAGTTCTTTGAGTTATCTCTCTGATCCTAAAAAATTATAATTTCTTTTGGTGGGGGCACATGCCAATGCTGAAGGCTTAGTCTTGGCTCTTTGCTTAGTGATAACTCCTGGCAAAGCTAAGGGAACATATCTAGTACCAGATTGAACTGGTGTTGGCTATGTGCAATGTAAGTGCCTTACTCCGCTCTATGAAACTCCATCTTTTTTTTTTCTTAACACCATATGAAAAGGGGTATGGAGATAGTGACTCATTGTTAGTGGTCCTATTTCAGTTCACATCATTACTCTACTTTATACATCATAATTCCCTCTTCTAGTTTTATGGAATGCATTCTTGTGCTTAATTCTCTATCTGTGGAGTTTCTAACTACAAGGAGTTAAGTGGTGTTTAGAATTTTTGTGTTTGACTTTTTGGGTCACACCTGATGATGCTCAGTGGTTACTCCTGGCTCTGCACTCAGAAATTACTCCTAGAGGTACTTGGGGCACCACATGGGATGCTGGGGATTGAACCTTGGTTGGCTGTGTGCAAGGCAAATACTCTACTCACCGTACTACCGCTCCAGCCTATTTTTAGAACATTTCTTTACCTACTTTGCATCTTTGCAGGAATAAAATGTAGAAAAATGTTTCCATTGAAAAGAACTGTTAAACTAAAATGAACAATATTCCCTATGCATGATAGTACTATTAAGCCAGTTCTTATGAAAAGTTGACAAGGAGAAAGTGTGTATTTGATAATTAGGACACTATTCATTTGGGACCTGTCTTTAATTTCTGTAGCACATGGAACTGTGCTTCAGTAGCATATGGCATTATATCAGTAAAGATTGTGTTACATTCTTCATGTCTTGAGCTATTTGACTACTTAATTCATAGTTAGCACATGCCAGAGGAGTATAATTTTGAGCATGCATGCACTTTATAATTAAAGTTTTATTTTTATTTTTTTGACTGCACCTGCCCTGGCAGTACTCAGAGGCTGCTTTTGGCTTGGTGCTCCAGGCTTACTCCAGGTGGTGTTCGGATGACTATGCAGTACCTGAGTTTGAACTCAGGCTTCAGCATGCAAAGCATGTGCTCAGCCCATTGAACCATTTCTCTCTCCCTACAATTAAAATGTAAGCGGATAAATATTTGCTTTCCTTTTATTTAAGTTTCTAATCCCATTCCTTGCCCATCTCCCTCTGTTGATGTGATGACTGGGGGTCACAATCATACTTTGTTGTAGGGTTTGCACTCTTTAGTTGAAGTATGGTGCTTAATTCTGGTTGTAAATACTTAGAAAGGGTTCTGTGTTTGTACACTCTCCAGGGCTCATACTCTTAGTTGTTCAGTTATGTTCACCGAGGTTGTACTGTTTAGTGGTTTTAATGCTTGTACTCACTTGACTGCAGTCCAACTGGAAATTGTTTGTGGCATAGCTGGCAAAATGCAGGGCCAACAGCAGGGATTGAATGTGTGACCTTATGCTTGAAAGACACAAGCTTGCATGGCTTCAGCCACTGAGTCATTTCCTGGCCGCAGGTTTCACATTTTTTTTTTTCGGTCTTTAGAAAGTTTAGTGAAACTAGAGACATTAGGAAGGTGATAGGAGAAATTCTTGAGGCTGAAAGAACTTTCCTTTGCCTCAGTAAACTGATCCTTAGTATAACTTGTGAAATGAATGTATATTGAATAATCCAGACTGATTCCTCTGATAAAATTACAGACAGTTGGGTATATAGTTCAATAGGCTGGAGCAAATGATTTGCATGCAGGAAGCCTGAGTTCTATTTCTAGTCTTACTTGGTTCCATAGCATTGCCAGGAGTGACCTGTAAGCACTGCGCAGAGAGTGACCATTAAACTCTGCAGGGTGTGGCAAAAAGACCAAAGATATGACAAACATATGGACTTCCATTAATTAAAATTAGTTTTAAAGATGCAAGCAGTAGAAAATTGAAATATTAGCTGGATGTCTCTTGTTGGTGAAAAGTATCCATGGGATGAAAGATAGACTGTAATGCCACGAATGCTGAGTAAGCAGTAGAAATGTATATCTGGGGCCGGAGCGATAGCCCAGCGGGTAGGGCGCTTGCCTTGCACGCAACCGGCCTGTGCCGGCCCGGGTTCGATCCCGGCATCCCATATGGTCCCCAAGCACCGCCAGGAATAATTCCTGAGTGCAGAGCCAGGAGAAACCCCTGAGCATTGCCGGGTGTGACCCAAAAAAAAAAAAAAAAAAAAAAAGAAATGTATATTTGCTTTAGTAAAAAGACTCTAATAGTGTTTAGATTATGACACAAAGATGACTTGAAGATAAAATCGCCACTGGATTCTGTTTCAGAATGTATATATATACTGCATAGTAGATAAAACTGTTTGCAGAGGTCTACTTAGGGCAGATTATACCCAAAAAGGAAGTAGTGATCAATAAAGTGTTTTTATAGGAATGATTTGCATATTTGCTATGTATGTATATATTCAGTAACTATCACTTTCTGTTTCTGTGACAAGTGTAAGAAAGACAGCTTAAGTTTTAGAAATGAAGGGTCACTTGATCACTTGATGACATCCCGTTATTCGTCGATTTGCTTGAGTGGGTGCCAGTAACATTTCCATTTGACCCTATCACATGCCAGTGTAGCCCAATGGCATCTGCTTGCTTCAGGAATTGTGAAGGGTAAAGGAGCGTAAGTTTGAAAAACTCATTTCTTTGTATTTTAGTGGTATTTTTGGGCATATTTCTTAAAATCTATGAACTTAAAGCTGAGGTAGGAATTTCTCCTTATAATTTTTAAAATAGCTTAATGTAAGTTTTACCATAAAATTCACAGTTCAAGTGAAGTACACAGTTGTACAAGAGGTATAACAATCCAGTTTCATCCACAAAAGCTTACTGTGGGCAGGAGAGATAGCTTAAAGGGCTAGTGTATGTTCTTCGCTTGCAGGAGACCGGTCTCCCTGAGCAATGCCAGGTGTGGCCCCCAACCATGGGACAAGTATATAATTGAAAATAGTAAAACTTTCTTTGGCTTGTTTGTCTGATTGCTGCTCATATCTTCAGTCATAGATGATCATAGATTTGCTTTGCTTTTTTATATATAGTTTTGCCGTTTTTTTTTTAGCAGTTTCACTTTAATGGAATTATATAATATATACTGTCTTCTGTGTTAAGTTCTTTAAACTTAGTACAGTTACTAAGATTAATAATTACAATTACTAAGATCTAAAGAAAATAGAAATGCCTTGAATTTGTTGTCAGGACACTTGGATACTACTATTGTATATAAAAATTGTATACACTTGGGCAAACTGTTGTCCTTTAGCCTTCTACTTCTTTCTACATGTAACTAATAATTTTGAGCACGAGGGAGATAGCTCAGGTGGATCCCAGGCACCACATTACATCTTTTGCTCCCTGACAGGTATAGCCCTCTTAAAACTGGCCTAACCACTAGTGGGTGTTAATGGGTGACCCCTATAAAAAATAAGTTACTGGGCTAGGGAAATAGCTTAGGGTCAGGGTCAGACTGAATGTGAATGTGTGAGACCAGAGGCTTGATATCTGGTATCACATGAACTTTCTTTTGTTAGCAATGTCACATATGGCTATGGGGAGTTCCTGTACCACTGGTTCTTAGTAGTGCTTCATTGCCAAGTTCTAGTATTGCTTTGTTTGGTCCTGTTAGTTGAGTATCACAGGGAGTAGCCCCCAAAGTTGAATCTCAAAGCTTTTTTGTTTGATATGATAAGAGCATTCCAGGAAAAGTTTAGAACTTATAAAATTACATATCTCATTCTCCTAAGGCACTATGATTTACTGTATTTTTTCTTTTCCTAAATTTGTATTTTGGGCACCATGGTTTGTAAACGATTGGTAGAATTTTATACATGACGAGTTTTAACATTACACCCTTCACTCTTGTGCCTATTTCTTCCCACCATTGTTTGGGAGTCCCTCATCTACCCTTCCCAACCATGTGATAAGCTTCTTAGTGGAGATGGTTCTCAGTTTCTATTGCTTTTTGGGCATTTGTTATTCTTCTGTTCTCTTTCTCCTTATCCTGCATATAAGAGAATTTGCATTTTTCCCTTTCCATCTGACTGACTTCACTCATCAGTCTCTCTTTCTCCTCCATGTGGCAGCAAATTTCATCTTTCTTTCTTCTTTTTCTTTCTTCTTTCTTTTTTTTTACAACTTAGTAGTACTCCATTGTATATATGTACCACAGTTTTCTTAGTCATCTGATCTTGGACTCTTGGACATTTGGGTTGCTTCCAGATTTTGACAAGATTTGTCCTTCCAATTCAGGAGCCTGGGATGTGCTTGCATTTCCTACTGCTTTTACTTATTTTTTTTCAGTATCATTTATAGCTTTCTTTGTGTAAATCTTTCGCCACTTTTGTTAAGTTAATTTCCAGGTACTTGACTTCAGAGGTGAAATTGTGAATTGCAGTACTCACTTTGCTCATGGCACCATATGGGATTCTGAAGATCAAACCCAGGTTGGTTGAGTGCCAGACAAATGCCCTACCCAGTGTACTATCATACTATCATTCTGACCTTAGTATTGATTTTTATAATTTCTCTCTCTCCTATTGCAGGATTTGCATATACGCAAGCCATAAATTTCTTTGCATTGATTTTGTAACCTGCCTCTTTACTGTATAGATATATTGTTTTTAGGAGTTTTGGTTGTTTTTGGGATTTTGTAAATATGTCATCTGCATAGAGTGGGACTTTAATTTTTTTCTTTTCTATCTGGATGCCTTTGATATTGCTTCTTATCTAATTGCTGTGACTAGAACTTCCAGTACCATGTTGAATAGTAGTGGCGAAGATGGGCAACCTGTCTTATGCCTGAATGTAGAGAGGAAAGTCTTTTAGCTTTTAGCTTTGAGCATGATGTTTGCTCTGTTTGTGTATGTATGTGTGTGTGATAAAGGGCTTTCTGTTGTCTACAAGAGACACATACGAACAATCATGGAAAACAGGCTCAGTGATAAAGGATGGGAAACAGTATTTCAAGCAAACTACTAAAAAAAGGCTGCGGTGGCCATACTCCTATCAGACAACTTAGACTTCAAGTTAAAAATCATAAGGAACAGAGATGGTCATTTCTTTAGGATCAAAGGATATGCACATCACGAAGAGCTCATGCTCTTAAACATTTTTGCACTTAATGATGGACCATCAGAATACTTAAAACAACTGCTAAAAGACCTGAAGGAAATATTGATAGTAACACAATAGTGGGATATTTTAACATGCTTTGTCATTTCTGAATAGATCAATGAAACTAAAAACTCAATAAAACCGTGTAGGGGCCAGAACAATAGTACAGTGAGTAGTATATTTGCCTTGTGTCCGACCTGAGTTCCATCCCCGGCATCCAATATGATCCCTCCCTCCATCCCTGCCCCACCTCCCCACTGCCAGGAGAAATTCCTGAGTGCAGAACCAGGAAAAAAATTGCGTTGCCCAAAAAAACCCAAAAAATACAGAAAAAAAAAAAACAGTGTTGATGGAAGAAATGGGCTTAGCAGAAAAATAAAGATAATGAAATCCCTCCAAAGTCAAGTATATTTTCTTCTCGAGCAAATGGAACATTCTCCAAGGTAGATCACATGTTGAATCACAAAACATTTATCTTTATTTTTTGTTTTTTATATTCTTTTTTTTAATTTTATTATACCACCGTTAGATATACAATTACAAGATGTTCATGTTTGAATTTTGCTTCTACAGTGTTCCAACACCCATCCCTCCACCCCTGCCCATCTCCCCTCACCAACATCCTCACCTCCCCTCTTCCCCCAACCTGCCTCCATGGCAGGTTCTTTATCTCCTTTCTCTCTTTCTCTTTCTCCTCACTTCCCTTTCTTACACATTGTAGATTGTAATATATTCTAGAACATGATTGATTGGTTCCACTAGTTTGATGTACCGGGTCTGGACCGCGAAAATGGCGGCTGTTATGGTGAGTGAGTCTCATCCGGCTGCTTCCGAGGCCCTACAGAGATGATGGACCCACTCCCAAAAACCTGTCTTGCCTCCTGAGAGCCTCATGCCAGCTGAGCTAGGGGAGAGCCGGATGGCAGCTCTTCCCTGTGCTTCTGAGTCTCTGCATCATGGCCAAGAGCCCCGAGGCAGTTCGTGGGCAGTGCCACCTGGCCTCCGGACGGGTCAGAGAGAGGAAGGGATACCCCAGCTCCATCTCCAGGAAAACCTGGTGACTTCTGCCTCTGAGACCCGCTTACCTGGGCTTGAACTTGGCTGCTCTGAGCTGGTCTTGAGATCAGCATCTCTCTTGGCGTGGGTTCTGATAAGCTATGGGGTCCGGACTGTGATAATGGCAGCTATCATGGTGAGCGAGTCTCATCCGGCTGCTTCAGAGGCCCCATAGAAGTGATGGGCCCACTCCACAAGACCCATCTTGCCTCCTGGGAGCCTCATGGTCAGCGGAGCTAGGGGGAGAGCTGGATGGCAGCTCTCCCACATGCGTCTGAATCTCATCTTTCTATTTCTATTTCTCTATTTCTCTCTCTGTTCTCCTACACCTTGTGACTTTCCCTTACGGTTTATGATGCAATTATCTATGTGTATATTCATTAGTGAGTTCTAGTGTGACATTATAGTTCCTCATTCCCCATCAACCTCCCCAGTTTGTTACAACTACAATGATCATTATGTTGTACAGATGTGAAAGATCCTGGGAAGGACCTGGTCTTAGCTTATTTTGTTATCTCAGCCTCTTGCGCAGCTGCACACTGTCACAGCTGAGTGTCTGGTCTGCCCCTTGTCTGGCTCATCTGGTTTTGGAGGCTTCGAACCTGTAGACACGCCCACCGGCATGGGAGGAGCCCAAATCCCTGCTCCAATTCCAACCAGTGTGGCTTCCCCCCCACATGACTGCTTTACCCTAGGATCTACGTTGGTCTTGGCTGGGATTAGCCGATTCCTCAAAGACTCCATGGGCTGCTCCATTTGGGCCGGAGAGTGCAGCTGTGCATCTGGTCTGTCCCTAGTCTGGTTCATCTCTATTGTTACTGTTTTTGGCATATTGAATATACCACGGGTAGCTTGCCAGGCTCTGCCATGGCTCTGGGTTCATCCCAGGGGGCCCGGTCTTTTACTGTGTCAGACCATCCACCATTCAGTGTTCACAGGGCAGAGTCCTGGGGGTGTAGACAATCCTATCTCCTGTCTGACACCTGCCAACGCAGCTGGGCACCACAGCCACACCTGTAACACCTCGAGGGGCAGGTGGCCCAACATTCATCTTTAAAGTCAAGAAGATAAAAATTGTATCAGCAATTCTCTCAGATCATGATGTATTGAAAATGAATGTTGATTGCAAACAGAAACAAGGGGGGAAAAAAGAACAGTTGAAAATTAAACAGTTCACTACTGAACACCAGTGGTAATAGAGGAAATCAGAGAGAAAATCAAAAGTTACCAAGAAACAAATGACAGTGGAGATACAAATTACCAGAGCGAATGGTACACAACACAACATGTGGGACACAACAATAGGGGTATTAAGAGGAACATTTATAGCAATGCATACGCTATGCTCATTTAGGAAGCAAGAAAAGGCCCCTATAAATAGCAGCAAAAGCAGCTAGAAAAAGCCTACCGAAAGAACCTAAGCCCACAGAAGAATTAATACAATTTAGAGCATAAATTAGCAAAATGAAAATTAAAAAGCATAATTCTAAAGGTTAACCAGATTAGCTGGTTCTTTGAAAGAATAAACAAGATTCACAAACCTTTACAAGACTTTACAGAGAAATAGAGAAACCCCTGGTTAAACCAAGTCAGAAATGAAAGGAGAGTGGTCACTTTAGATAACTACAGAGATTCAAAGAATCTGGATTATTTAAAAAAACTTTATGGCAAGAAACTGGAGAATCTAGAGGAAATGCTCTCATTAAATCCAAGAAGATGTACTAATCTGAATCTGCTTCAGGCCCTTTGAGAAAGTTGAAGAATCCTCCCCAGCAGTTTCTCTGAAGAGAGCATTAGACACCAAGGGAAGACAGAGACATGACAAAAAAAGAAAACTATACACCTATATCTCTGATGAATATGGATGCTAAGACCCTCAACAAAATCCAATAATATATTAAAAATGATCATGCATTATGATGAAGTGGAATTTTCCTGGTGATGAAAGGATGGTTTAATATATCTAGGCCAGATAATGTAATATACCATATTAATACAGGGAAAAGTAAAACTCATATCAGTATATGCAGAGAAAGCATTTGATACAGTCCAGCATTCATTTGTAATAAAAATGTTCAATAAAATGAGGGTGTAAGGAGCTTTAATTAATTAACATAGTTTAAAGCCTCCTAACGTGACTTTTTAAAATAAAATCATACCTGTCTATGTTCATATTATTCCTAGTTCAGTGTTTTGGGTGATGCTTGGGAGAGATCATGCAGTGTTTGGAACCTCACATGCCAGGCATATGCTATAGCTCTTTAAGGTATCAGTGTCCCTAAAGTGACTTTTTGTTGGGGATTTTGGGCCATACCTGGCATTTCTTGGGACTATTCTGGCTCTCTGTTCAGGGATCACTCCTAGCTAAGCACTGGGCATCAAACCAGGTTCGACACACCATCTCTCTTACCCCTAAAGTGACTTTGGTGGTAACTTTAGAAAAATGCTATTGTATTTATTTTTAAATATCCCATTGGATTTGTAATACATAGAAAGTACCTATTATAAATCATGTAACTGGAACATTTTCATTATAGAGGAAAAGAGATATACTTTCTATCACTTAAGATGTTTCAAAATATTGAACATGATCATTTTCATATTTTTCCCAGGGAATTTTTATTTTTAATCTAAATAGTGAATGAACAGCTGTCAAAATCGCTATTTCTAGGTTTAAAATTTTACTTTGTGTAGTATTCTCAAATATCAGTGTATAAGAAAATATATATTAATGTTTTAATAATACTTGAATACTTAAGCAAAGAGTAGAACTATATTTAAGCAGTAATGAGTTTTATAACAGCAAAGAATGGGTTAATACACAATGAAAAAAATCATTTATTACTTAGTTCAGATATCAAAAGTTGTCTTTACAAAAAGACTAACAAAATAAACAAATGAAATTGTGCCTTTTTAGTTATATGAAAATGTGATGAGCAATTAATTGGGAAGTATATTCCAGAGTCTCACAGACATGGGGCAGAGCTGCTACAGGCTCTCCCTGTGCCCAGCCGCTCACGAGGCACCTGGGAGGGATGGCGGGTTCTAGCCCTGGCCTACCACCCCAGCAGAGCCTCGCAACAAGCCAGACGAACCCCCACTCCATGAGGGCCTCCATTTTCCACATCTGGACTTCCCCCTCGTCAGAACTCCACCCAGCAGACCAGCCTATCACAGCCTGGTTCGCGCTGCAGCCTCTTGGTTCATCAATAAATGCTGGATTTAGAGATGACTACAAGAGTATGCTACCCGCACGGCAGAGCCTGGCAAGCTACCCGTGTCGTATTTGATATGCCAAATACCAGTAACAATTATAGACCTCATTCCCATGACCTGATGGAATGGTTTGAGGCTCTTATGTTCCTGGAGCAAGCAGGTGCCCTTGGGCTCTACTAGCATGAGACAGGACATATGGAGATGTTACTGGTGCCCACTCGAGCAAATCGATGATGAACGGGAAGACAGTGATACAGTGATACAGTGATATTCCAAAATACTTGATTATATTGGTTGGCATATCCTATTGACTTCCCAAGAAGCCATTTCATATGTTTATTATTCATGTTCTAGCCCACAGTTCTACTCTCAGACTTTGTAGTTCACTTGCATTTATTAGGAAAAAAAATAAGAAAATTAAGACCATCCAACAATAGTTTTATCAGATTTGTGCTTATCTGAAAAATGTATGATTCCCCTTCCAGACCAGTGCACCTTTCCTTATTCTTTCCTGCTCCCCTTCCTTTTTTGTTACCCAGTAACTCAGAGGAAAAAATTATTATGGCTGTTGTTTCAATTTTTCTGTTTTATATTTTTGTTTTATAATTTTGACTAAAACTGTTCTATTGTTGTCAGAGACCTTTTGAATGGAGACTATTGTTAAATCTCTCCCCAACCCCCCCATAATCCACTTCCTGGTGATATTCAGGTAGCCACATCCTGCTGGGGATAGAAGATAGAATTCAGGCTTTTGCATGCAAAGTTTGTGCTCCCGTCCTTTGGGCCATCTTCCCAGTCTTAGTTCCTGCTTTTAATTCTTTAGATTTGATACTGTAACCCCCCCTTTTCCTGCAGTGGTCTCCATATAGCTGTAATTTTGGGGTGATTTTCTTTTTATTCAGAGAGTAGCCTTTTTATTTTTTGGGTATTTTTTTTTCTTTTTGGGTCACACCTGGCGACACTCAGGGGTTACTTCTGGCTCTGCACTCAGGAATTACTCCTGGCGGTGCTCGGGGACCATATGGGATGCCGGGATCGAACCAGGGCGGGCACCGGCAGTGTGCAAGGCACACGCCCTACCCGCTGGGCTAATGCTCAGACCCCTGGGTATTGTTTTTTTGGGCCACACCTAATGGATCTCAGAGGCTACTTCTGGCTTGGAGCTCAGGAGTGACCTCTAGTGGTGCTTAGAGTTCCATATAGTGCTGGGTATTAAACCAGGGTCTGTTACATACAAGGGAGGTACCTTAATCTCTCTGTTATTCCTCCAGCTCCAAGCTTAAGTATTTTCTGTACACATTTTGTTTTCTCTAGATTCTTTTCTTTGGGATATTACCTGGTCATTTGGCTTTCAAGTGAGTTCATCTCTCAGATGATGCTTATAAGAAACTGTTAGAGAGTTACTTCTTTGTCATACCATCAAGGTCAGCAAATTCAAATCTTATTTTTTTTCTACCTATAATATATCTTCTTCTTAACTTTACTTATTATTTTGCTGGCTTATTTTCCCTATTGTGCAAACTTGAATTCTGAGTCATCTTTAAATTCCTCCTCAGAGCTTTTTGCTTGGCAAGTTAAATAGTGTTGCAATGGTGTTTCTCAGCTTTGCCTGTTCTTTTCAATTTTATATGTTTTTGTTAGAAGTTTATGTATCACTGTCACTAGTAATTATTTGATAACTACTATAATGGGGAGAGAAGGCAGGCAGAACCAACTCTCTTGTGATAGATGGAGAAGATTATATTGTAGGACGTGGCATTTAAAAAGCTTAGCATCAAAGAATAGGGGCATTCTGGGTAGAGGAAAATCATTATCACTATCACTATCTTCCCGTTCATCATCTATTTGCTAGAGCGGCACCAGTAATATCTCTGTATCTCCTTTCTCATGTTAGTAGAACCCAAAGGCATCTGCTTGCTCCAGGAACATAAAGAGTCTCAAACCATTATATTAAGTCATGGGAATGACCTAATATAAATGTTACTGGTATTTGGCATATCAAATAACGACATGAGCAGCTTGCCAGGCTTGCCGTGCTGGTGGCATACTCTTGTAGTCACCTCTAAATAAAGCAATTATTGTGAGGCTCTGCTGGGGTGGCAGGCTAGGGCTAGAACCCACCATGCCTCCCAGGCGCCTCCACGAGCAGCCGGGCACAGGGAGAGCAAGGAGCAGCTCTGCCCCATGTCTGAGAGTCTCTAGTTCAGCATACCTGGGCCGGATTGAAAAGAAACTGCTGCAGGGTGGGTGTGGATGATCCGGGCTGTGATAGTCTGGTCTGCTGGGTGGAGTTGTGATGAGAGGGAAGTCCGAATGTGGAAAATGGCGGGCCCCATGGAGTAGGGGAGGGTGGTCTGGCTTGTTGTGAGGCTCTGCTGGGGTGGCAGGCCAGGGCTAGAACCCGCCATGCCTCCAGGGCGCCTCATGAGTGGCTGGGCACAGGGAGAGCAAGTAGTAGCTCTGCCCCCATGTCTGAGAGTCTCTCGGGTAGAGGAAAATACTTAGGTGAAATTTATCATATGTTAACGCAAGACTTTTGCTTTCATCCTTTCTGTACATTCATGTTTTTTCTATTGGCACATGTTTCCTTTTTCCTTCAAATAATACTGAAGATTAGTGAACAAATAATGGAAAGTCATAATAATACACATTAACTTATCTTTTTCGCATAGCTTAGGATGAGTAGAAGGAAAATGTATGGTGGTAAAAGGTATTGTAGACATTGAATATTTGAGCTTTGACTAATATTTACATTAAAATATGTCTTCAAAGTATGCTGTTTTCAGTCTATATATGATTTTGTCTTTATTCTTTTCATACTTGTGTCATTGTCTTATAGCTTAATTTACTGTTTTTGTTCCTTAAGTTATATGTCTTGTCATTTTGCAATGGGAAACATTAAAAATAATAGTTCCAAAATAGCTTAAGGGGCTGGAGAGATAACTGAATGGATACTTTCCACCCTTTCCTTGTGGAAGGTCTGATCCCTGGCATCACATCGCCTTGAGAGCGTCAGCAGTGCCATCTCACATGTGCTCTTTTGGTCCCCGTCCCCCGGCTCCATAACTCCTAAGAACAGAGCAGGAATCTAGTGTAGCCCCTAAGAAACCCTGGGTATATCCCAAAAAGGAGTAAAACTTTTTATTGTTAATCATATTGTCTCAAAATTTTAAAAACAGTTTAATTAAAAAGGCGATTTATTGACTTTATAGGTATAGGGAGAGACTCACAGACATAGGGCAGAGCTGCTACTGGCTCTCCCTGGGCCCAGCTGCTCACGAGGTGCCCAGGAGCGATGGCTTGTTCTAGCCCTGGCCCGCCACCCCATCAGAGCCTCGCAACAAGCCAGGCGACTCCCCTACTCCATGAGGGCCCCCATTTTCCCCATCCGGACTTCCCCCCTTGTCAGAACTCCATCCAGCAGACCAGCCTATCACAGCCTGCCTCTGGCGGCCGATTTCAGCCACACATTTCAATTTTTAATGGAAATACTGTTAACCAGAGAATGGGGGCAAGTGTAAATGAGATAAAACAGTCTAAAGTTATCCCTAAAAAAGGAAAAAAGAAAGAAGTATAGATACAGGGAAAGATAAATGCATCCAGCTATATATAGAGGAAGGGAAGTAGTTACCAGTTAACTTTCTGTGGCAACTTGGAATGTGGCTCAGTGATAGAGAGCACTCGCCTTTCATATTTGAGGACCTCACTGTGATTGCACATTACAAAAACCAAAAAATTGTGTCGCAAGCCTTGTGTTAAGCATTTACATTTTATTTCTATCGCTCAGTGGAGGTAGCTATTTCCAGAGGATAATCGTGTTAGAAATCACTTGTATCACTTGTATCACTTGTCCTTCCATTGTTTATCGATTTGCTTGAGTGGACACCAGTAATGTCTCCATTAGTTGGGAATGATGTCCATTATTGTTACTTTTTTGGCATATCGAATAGATCATGGGTAGCTTGCCAGGCTCTGCCATGACTCTGGGTTCACCCCCAGGGGCCGAGTCTTTTTCTATGTCAGACCATCAACCATCCAGGGCCCACAGGGTAGAGCCCAATGTTAGAAATAGTAGTTTTTAAAAAAATTTTTTTTATTATACCACTGTGAGACATACAATTACAAAGATGTTCATAATTGGTCCTTGGTAATACAGTATTCCAACACCCATCCCTCCACCAGTGCCCCATTTCCACCACCAATGTACTCCACCCCCATCCCTCCCACCCCCAGGCTGCCTCAATAGCAGGTACCCCCGCTCCTCTCTCTCTCTCTCTCTCTCTCTCTCTCTCTCTCCCCCTCTCTCTCTCTCTCTCTGTCTCTGCATCTCTCTCCTTATTTTACACATTGTGGCTAGTCCTGCAGATACTTAGAGTTTATCACTTAAGTGTCTTTGTGTATATTCAATGGTGAGTTTTAATCTGCCATTACTATTTCCCACATTTAGTAAAACACTGGGTATCTATTTATATCCTATTAATGAATACAGTCATTCTATATCTGTCCTTTTTCTTCTGACTAATTTCACTCAGCATGATAGTCTCCATGTCCATCCATTTGCAGGTAAATTTCATAATTTCATCTTTTCTGACAGCTGCATAGTATTCCATAGTGTAGATGAACCACAGTTTCTTTAGCCAGTCCTCTGTTCTCGGGCATTTAGGTTGTTTCCAGATTCTAGCTATAGTGAATAGTGCAGAGATGAATAAATAAGTGCTACCAGTGCCAGGATATATCAGGCACTGTTAGCACTTCACAAGAAAAAACAGCCAACCCCATCAAAAAATGGGGAGAAGAAATGAACAGAAGCTTCCAAAAAAGAAGAAATTCGAATGGCCAAAAGGCATATGAAAAAGTGCTCTTCATCTTTAATCATCAGGGAGATGCAAATCAAAACAACAATGAGGTACCATCTCACACACAGAGACTGGCACACATCCAAAACAGCAAGAACAACCAGTGCTGGCGTGGATGTGGGGAAAAAAGGGACTCTGATCCACTGTTGGTGGGAGTGCCAACTGGTCCAGCCCTTTTGGAAAACAATATGGGCATTCCTCTGAAAACTAGATATTGAGCTCCCATTTGATCCAGCAATAGCACTCCTGGGAATATACCCGAGAGACCGAAAAACACATAGCAGAAACACTATCTGTACTTTGTTCATCTCTGCACTATTCACTTTAGCTAGAATCTAGAAATAGTAGTTTTTGAAAAAAGTCTTTTACTCATTTGGTGTATTTCCTTTTTATTTTTCTACTCATTAAGTTTTTTAAAAAATAATTTTTGTGCAGTGAAAGTCCACACTTTCTGGTAGGCAATACTGTGGCATTTTACATAGCTATATAGGCTGTGATTCTATCCTGCACCATTATCTAAACATGGATCTCTTGTTGCTCATTTATAGTTAATCTGTCTCTCCTGTCTTTAACCCTTAGATAACCAGTTCTCTGGAAAATATTTCTTTGTTTATTGTTTTGCTTATTTCATACTGTAATATAAATGCAATCGTGCATGATTATAAACTTTTGAGTTAGCCTCTTTTACTTGAAGAATGCTTTTGAGGTTCATTTATGTTGTTAACCTAAATCAACAGATTTTCTCTTTTTCTTGTTAAGTGGTAATGCATAGTATGGTTGTACCATTGTTTATGCATTCAGCTTCTGGGAAATGTTTGAACAGTTTGAGGTTTTTTTTTGTTTTGGTGTGCATGTGTGTGCAAATTATAAATAGAGCTGTGATAAACATGTTTGAGAGACATGGGGGCAGACATGGGGCAGAGCTGTTCCTTGCTCTCCCTGTGCACAGCTGTTCATGAGGCATTCGGGAGGCATGGCGGGTTCTAGCCCTGGCCCACCACCTCGGCAGAGCCTCACAACAAGCCAGACCACCCCGCCTCACTTCATGGGCGCCGCCATTTTCCACATTTGGACTTCCCTCTCGTCAGAACTCCACCCAGCAGACCAGCCCATCACAGCCCGGCTCACGCAGCCGCTTGCGACCGCACGGCTCATCAATAAATGCTTTATTTGGAGGTTTTTAAAAGAGTTTGCCTCCCGCTCGACAAGCCTGGCAAGCTTCTCGTGTCGTATTTGATATGCCAAATTCCAGTAACAATTATATTAGGTCATTCCCATGACCTAATATAATGGTTTGAGGCTCTTTATGTTCCTGTAGCAAGCCGATGCCCCCTGGCTCTACTGGCATGAGACAGGACATATGGAGATATTACTGGTGCCCGCCTCGCCAATAGGTGATCAACGGGAAGATCATGATCGTGATAAACAATTTAAAACATAAGAATGTATATTTGTTTGAATATGAATTTTCTTGAATGAATATAAGTTTTCATCTCAAAGCATGCCTCGCATTGGTATTGCTTTATCATATAGGTGATATGATAAAGCAGATGATATGATATAATTTGATAAGAAACTGCTAAAATACTCTAAAGTGCATTTACAACTTTACTTTTTTTTGTCATTTCAGTGGTTGTGGAGGTGGATGGGAACTACTAAATGCTCTAGATGGGGGCACCAGGATTACATTAGAAAGCAAAACTACTATGGAGGTGCTGGGATGGGCAGTATACACGGCTAGAGAGATCAACTCCCAGAACCTTGCACATGTAACATATGTGTCCTACTACTTTGATCTCTGTTCCTAGCTCCAAATATGTATTGTTATGATTATAGTTTGCAGTGCTAGGAATTGGATCTAGGAACACACACACACACACACACACACACACACACACACACACACACACACACACACACACACATACATGAGACATGGTGAGCTAACACTGAGCTAGATCCAGGATCCTATGACTTTCTCAGTTTGGATTTCTACTATCAAAGTAAAAAATTTGTGGTTAATTTACATATTAGCAATTGATTCTGTTATTTAATATTTTTCAAAGCTCTTTTTTAGAAAGTATATCATTGCCTTACATGCTTGGAGTGAAGTTGTTTTTGCATGCCTTACAAATCTTTCCTAAACATTCTGAGAATGCTTCTCGGCTTTTGAAAACACAATTGCAGATTATTTGTTTTTTTTTATTTTTTAAACAGCAGCACATGACCTTGAGAAGGCCTTTGATAAGCATTTAGGCCAGAGCTGCTATATTGCATAATACAGAGAACATTGTATATATAAAAACCTTCTTGGAGTGGTGCATTGCAGCAGTTCCAGCTATTTATAATTACAATTATGGGGTTTAGGTTCAATGGAAAATTTGAGTACTATTAAATTGAAAATTAAAATATCAGATTTGGCATAAGGCAAGGTTGCTCACTCTCATCACCATTATACAATAGAGTATTGGAAGTCCTTGCCATAATAGTTAAGCAAAAAAAAAAATATTAAAAACATCAGATTGAAAAAGAAGTTGAACTAACACTTTACAGATAATTTGTATTAAGACAACTTAGAAGATTCTGTACAAATCAAAAAACCCAAACCAAAACAATATCCTCCCAAGAAAAAACAATCTCCTAGAAACAGTAGACTTGTAAAGTAATATAGTAGGCTTCTAGAAACAACTTGTTTAAAACTAACACTCGAAACCCCCCATCACATTCCTGTGTGCAAACAATGGAATAGAAGAGAAGGGAAAAAAAACCCATTTACAATAGAATCTCAAAAAAAAGTCAAGTACCAGACAATCAGCTTAACAAAAGTAATGAAAGAGAGAATGTAAAGAAAACTATAGACACAAAGAGATAGAAACAAATACCCTGTTCATAGATTAGAGGGAATACTATTGTCAAAATGACAAGATTAATATTGTCAGAATGACAATCCTACCCCAAAGCACTATATACATTAAATACAGTCCCTATAAAAATTCATAAAATTAATTGAATAGACCAACTGCTGTTGAAATTTATCAGGAGTATTAAAACCCAGTGAAAAGTTTAAGCAGCCATGGGAAAAAACAAGATGGGAGACTTTCTATTTCTCAACTGTTGGGGCCATGTGGTCCCCAACAGTATTGGGGTTTGTCGGGTTCCCTGGTCACATTTGGGCTGATTACTGATGAACAAATGGCCAGGAGTCCAGTATAGATAAACAAAAGCTTTTACTTCTACCAACTTCACACCCATGTTTAAGCACACTCTGCCACCACCACACCAGTCTCACAAAGTTCTGCTGACCAAAATGCCCTGGCCATGTGCACTGACCAAGAGCTCACCCACACATCTTCGTGCTTCTTGTCTCTGTGTTTTGTCTCAGTCACTTCTGACTTCCCTGGTGCAGACCTCACAAAGTCAAAATGGGCTCTTTACTGGTGCAAATCCCCAGGGAAGCCACACCTCTGGCTTAAGCATAAGAAATGCTAATGTAGAGCATTGGTCCCTTCTCCCAACCCAGTTAGCATAAGAGATGCTAATGTAAAGCATTGGTTCCCTTCTCCCAACCCAGTTTCTTATATAGACACTGTAGAGAGGGGCTGGCATAATAACTACAATTGAGATAAAATAGCTATAGGGTATATTTTCATGGGGAGATCATGTCATATAACTCAAACTCTGTTCCCTATGCTAGATTGATAGCTATTTCTTTCAAAGGTCCTTTGTAAGGTCCTTTGTCTGGCCTACTCTGCTCCAGGGCAATTTCTTAAGTACTCTTGCTCTCTTTCAAAGCCTTTCACACTGCGAGGACATTCAGATTTGTATTAGGTGAGACAAGCTGTTATGACCTTCCCTTTAATCTTTGTTAGAGCCTGGTTTCCCAAAAGGTGGTCTCATTTTGTAGCCAGTGTGGCTCTCTTCCTGATATCATCCAGTCCCTCACAAAGAACCAGGTGTGTGAGGAAATATATCTACCTCAATGGGTACTGGGGCTTATAGTTAGAAAGTATGATGGGATCTACAGGAGCTTTCAGTTCAGCGACAAACTGACTC
>JAJIBD010009724.1:0-19432 GCA_021461705.1 Cryptotis parvus
TTCAGGTTGATATTGCCCCTTCCTGTCCTCTTTTAAAATTGACAAAACCATTCTCTTTAGTTTTTATTCATCACCTTGGCAAAAGCACCACGACAACATTACTAATAGGAAAAACAATAGGCTATCCCAAAATCTGTCAGTGTGAAAGATGAACTATTTTGGAGTTGGACACAATCAGAACCAGCAGACTCAAGAGAGACTTTTACTTTTTCTTCAACTACTAAAAAGAATTTGAAGAGTGAAGCTGTATCAGAAACACCAATGTTAACCAAGATTTTTTAAATCTGTAAGTCCTATTTGTTTGCAGATTAAACATCTAATTACTAAACAAACTGCTCTTCTTTATTCTTATGAATTATACTCAATCTCTTTAAAGCCCCTGTCCCATTCCTTAGATTAAGATGGTTTAAAGTCCCTAATTGCCAGTTTTACCCTAAAGACTCCTGAATGTAAGAAATTACATTTATTTTCTACTTTTAATATATTTTATTTTCATTTAATTACTAGTCCTTCCAAGTACCTGGAAAGTAAAAGGAAATATCTTTCTCCCCTACACTGATGATCATATTATGATTTATTCTCAAAACTTCGAGTCCAGAAAGAAGGCTTTATCATCAGTAATTCTGAGAAATCCTTCTTTGAAGAGCCATTATGGTAATTTTTTTAAGTGGAAAGTTTTCTAGCCTGCTAAACACTTCCAAATGAAAACACAGTATTTATAAAAACAGATCAAAAAAGTACTTCATAAAATTATGATAGTACAGTGAGTCAATAAATAATGAAAGCTTATTTCAGGAATATAGCACCTTTCAGCCAAAGTGCTTTAGGTATGGAGATAGCTTCTATCACTCTCTACAAAGCTGAACATACTTTATATCACTGTCATTTATGATAAGAAAAATAAAATGACATGCTTATTTAAAATACAACCAGAGCATTAGATGACAAATTGTAATTAGTGCAATGCATTTAGTTTAATATGGCAATACTTAAGCCAAAAGTTTCATAAAAATTGGTTTTATTCTCATGTCAATATAAAGCTTAAGTTATATATTCACTGTAGAAAAAATTGTAAGTCTAGTAGAAAAATAAAAAGAACTGCGTAAAGCCAATATTCAGCATTTTAAACTAGGAATTCTGCTGATATTTTCTGTGAACCCAATTAACCAAATTTTACCAAGAAAAACAACTAGAAAACAACAGTAACACAATATAAATAATGACTTATGACTCTGACATAACAATAAAGTTCAAGTTAATTAAATATATACTAAACTATTAAAATTATATTTTAATATAATAAAAATAAAAATAAAAGTAGATTTGGCTCCATCTGTTTTTAACATCATTGAATTCAGTATAGTTGTTTGTAAAAAGAAAAGTTTATGTGGGGGAAATCATTCCCCTAACAGAAATCTCAAGGTTAGCATCACCCTATGTAAAAGTTTCATTATTTTAGATGAAAATGGAACAGCAAACATGTGCCCAGGGAAAAATAGAACAGATTATGGGGCAGTAAATGTGTCGCCAGAATGATAGAATAAAACACTTTAGGATCTTACAGATGAAGAGGGGCCATATAGACAAACACATAATAGGAAATTGTCACAGGACTTCCCTTTATACTTTGAAAATGCCCGTTGATTGGCTATGTTAACTATCCCAGCTTCTGCTCTTAATGTACCCACTGAGTTTTGATGTGCTTACTAACTGTTCCTAATGTCTCTGACAACAATGACTCAGAGTTGGGAACCAAGGTCTAAATTTCTGTGCCTAAAATACTCTCCTCCTTGTGTTCTGCTATTCTCCTGATTGTTTCACATTATTATTGTCTATACAGTGTTTACATAGATAGAATTGCTTCCATATTAGATATAATGTTTTATAGCTATCTAAACCTGTCCTCCAGAAAAACTATAGCTCAATATCGTAGCATTGGATTCTGTCAATCCAATATAATTGGAAGTTTGCTATGCACATTTTCAACCTATTGATAGGTAACACTAATTCTTGATTGATGTGGTTGGCCTGGGTTCTTGTCAAATTTTTTAGTAAATGCAGTCATAACTTCCAATTACCATTATTCCCTACAAATAGTGCATTATCTCAGGAGGCCCACCTCCACATATGCTTGTTCATCCAATCCAGGTCAATATCCACTCCTTGCTTCCTCAAATTTAAATTGCATGTACCTTGAAGCACCTGTTATTCATGCTCATTTCATCACAACTCACACTGCACACACCTATACCTCCTGTCACTAGGTGAAGATTGCTATACTAGTTCTCTGATCCAGAATGGAACTGTTTTTAAAAGAAGTTTGCTTCAGTGGGAAGCCAAGAAAAATATAAGGTAGCTAATAGAGAAAATAGGATTCAGAGTTAAATTTCAACTGCTTTTGATAGACAGAAAATATGACATATGCATAATAATGAAATCAATGGAAGAGATATCCAAACATTCAAAATATAGGGGAGATAGGATACTTAAGAGTCCACTTGAGTATCTAAATTAAAATTGGGCCATTTAGGAATGTTTTATGTGTTTCTTTTTTTATTAGAATGTATTGGCTTAGCCTAGAATAAATTGCATATAAATGAGATATGACTATCAAGTCATTGGTATACGTGGCTAAATCTTGCCAACCTGTACTGTGTGTAAGAGTAGGAACACATTATATATTAATACTAAACAATAGAACAATAATAAAATTATTAATATATAGTAACATTTAACAATGAACATATCAAAGTAATTATTATGTGTACCTGGACCAGAATACATAACCAATGATCCTAGAAAATACTCTGTAAAATAATTTTGTCAATATCAATTTTTTAAAATAAATGAAAGGAACCTCAGAGAGAATGAATAACTACAGGTCATTTAGATTTCAGTATAAATAATGTAAGCTGTCTACTAAGGCATTCATAAGATAAAATTTTCTCAAAACAGCTAAGGTGTTACTACATGTCTGCACCACTTTTAGAGGCCATCAGAAAAGAAAAATGGCTACATGCTTTTGTAGTATTTTGGAGTATGTGTTATTTTACATAACACTCTCAAATTGCTTGTAGACTATTTTAGGCTGTGCCAACAGGACTCTAGTCCTCTATGCTTCTAACCTACATCCACACTGAAAAAGCCCCCTTGTGTGTGATTATTTCCTGGTTTCATTGACCTGCTGGCTATACCTTCATTCTAACTAAGCAATTTTAATAAAATAATAGTGTCACAAAGAGTTTACAAATGTCCCTCTTTCAATTTACTCTAGGTAATCACTTATTTTGTTGTGGGGTGACATGCTCTACTGAGTCTTAGCTTCCAGCTATACTTAGCTTATGCGAATAGCTGGTCCCTGCCTTTGGGGAATCTCCAGAGCAGACACAATGGGAGTTTGGACATAATTAGACAATTTCATAATTTTATACAGCATAAATATTTTAATCCTGAATCTCGCTTCCCCCAGATCAATACACTGTTTCCATGGGTCCCCTGTGGGACATACATGTAAATATCCCAAGAGTACTTGGCCAAGTTGGATCAACCATAATCAATTCTCCTAGTTCAGAGACATGCCAGTGTGCCTCCAGGCAAACTGTTGTGTCTCTGATTCTAAAGTAAAAAGCCAAAGTAAATTATTCTGATGGATTTTGGACCTTAGTGGGATCCAGAGTCTGGGATCTGCTAGCTATATATTCATGGTAAAAGGTATAAAAGCCATTTCCTACAAGTTATATTCTGAACTGCCTTCTGGTTCAGAGATGCAACCCCTCCTCCTCTGCTAAGGAGATTTTTGCCTCAGGGAATCAGCTCTGGCTTTAGTGAAGCTTGAGTGACAAAGGCCCAAATGAAGATCTACACTTCAAAGGATACATTGCCTGTCTTCATCTCTAGATAGCCCAGCCCACAATGGGCGGGGCTGGAAGATTTTGGCGGGCTTCTGTCTATAAAATAATCTAGGAGAAATAAAGGGCCTTTTTGCCATTTTGGCTTCCCATCATCACAGCCTGGATCACCGACACCCACCCTGCAGCAGCTTTTTCCTCAATCCGGCCCAGGTATGCTGGTCCAGAGACTCTCACACATGGGGCAGAGCTGTTCCTTGCTCTCCCTGTGCAAAGCCGTTCATGAGGCAGTCGGGAGGCATGGCGGGTTCTAGCCCTGGCCCACCACCTCGGCAGAGCCTCACAACAAGCCAGACCACCGCTCCTCACTCCACGGGCGCCGCCATTTTCCACTTCTGGACTTCCCCTCTCGTCAGAACTCCACCCAACAGACCAGCCCATCACAGCCCGGATCACCGACACCCACCTTGCCGCAGCTTTTTCCTCAATCCGGCCCAGGTATGCTGGTCCAGAGACCTCTCACACATGGGGCAGAGCTGTTCCTTGCTCTCCCTGTGCAAAGCCGTTCATGAGGCAGTCGGGAGGCATGGCGGGTTCTAGCCCTGGCCCACCACCTCGGCAGAGCCTCACAACAAGCCAGACCACCGCTCCCTCACTCCACGGGCGCCGCCATTTTCCACTTCTGGAATTCCCTCTCGTCAGAACTCCACCCAGCAGACAAGCCCATCACAGCCCGAACCACGCGACCGCAAGCGGCCGCGCAGTTCATCAATAAATGCTTTATTTGGAGGTGTTTAAAAGAGTTTGCCTCCCCGCCGACAAGCCCTGGCAAGCTTCTCGTGTTGTATATGATATGCCAAATTCCAGTAACAATTATATTAGGTCATTCCCATGACCTAATATAATGGTTTGAGGCTCTTTATGTTCCTGTAGCAAGCCGATGCCCCTGGCCTCTACTGGCATGAGACAGAACATATGGAGATATTACTGGTGCCCGCTCTAGCAAATAGATGATCAACGGGAAGATCGTGATCGTGATCGATAGTGGCTTCCCATGGCTTTCTGCCTCTCTCAGTCCTCTCCATTCTCTGTTGGGCTTCAATACGTGGTGACAGTCATCTTTGCCAACACTTGGTCAGGGCCCAGCTGGGAACTGAGAGTCTGGAGTTTTTCCTCTTCTTGGATTGTATATCAGAACCTGTGATAGTAAAGTCTTTTAAAACTGTGCCAGATCCCTGAGTATTCATCCATTACCCACCGGCTTCAGAGGTACAAGGTAACTCATTTCTTGGTATTATTGGGGACCCCAATGGTTCTCCGACACTTTGTCTTGGCTTCCTGTTGTTCATCAATTTGCTCAAGCTGGTGTCAGTAACATTTCCATTTGTCCCTATCACGTGCTAGTATAGACCAAGGGTCTCTGCTTGCTAAAGGAACTTAAAGAGCCTCAAACCATTCATTCAGGTTATGGGAATGAGGTCTATTATTGTTACTGTTTTTGGCATAACAAATACAACATGGGTAGCTCTGCCTTGTGGGTGCTCTTAGTTTTTGCATATACTTATGTAAACTGCGCTGTCACCAGCCCCACATCTATATGGAGGTGGCAGACCAAGGCCTGAAGCTGCCCTCCCTCCTGGATGCCTCATGATCAGCCAAGCACAGGGAGAGCTGGTAAGAGCTCTGCATCATGTGTCTGTGTCTCTGGTTCACGGCCAACAGCCCAGGAGCACTTTCTGGGTGGGTCCACAAGAAGGGACAGAGGTGGGGAAAGAACCCAGCTCCATCTCCACAAAGCCAGATGACTTTAGCCTCCAAGACCAGCATACCTGGGCTTGAAATAGGCTTCTCTCTAGGGTGGAGCACAAATGAGCTGTTCTTGAGATTGGCTTATCTCTTGGGTGGAGCTCTGACGAGTTGTGGAATTTGGACATTGAAAATGGTTGCCATCATGGTGCAGGGGCTCCTCTGGCTTCTTCTGAAGCTCTATTGGGGGGGTGGCAAGCCAGGGCCCAAAATCTAGGCAACAGTTGCTCATTAAGGCAATTCAATATGGGAAAATCTATATGCACTAATTCAGGAACATCTGCTTCATTTTACAATCCCACAAAATGGGATTTTAAAACAAGAGGATACAACATCTATTAAATATACAGCTCTAAGGAGGGAGTAGGAGTATAGTGGCTTATATTTTTAAATAGGAATTGTTCCAAAACAGAAAAAATCTCCTTGACCAGCAAAATAAGGAATATATTTGAAATAATTTTATTTATTTATTTATTTATTTATTTATTTTTATTTAAAAATTAAAAAAATAGATCCTTCGTGAGCTGTATTACGGATTCACCACCAGGATCTCACCATTCTACAAAGAAGTGATCATTGATGTCAAAAGAGGGGTTCGACAGGGTGATACCATCTCACCAAAACTCTTCAGTGCCACCCTCGAGAACATCATGAGACAATTAGAATGGGAAGGAATGGGGAGTGAAGATAGATGGTCAGCAACTACACCACCTCCGCTCGCAGATGACATCGTTCTAATAACACCAAACATTAGCCAAGCGGCACAAATGCTGGCTGACTTTGACCGAGAAGTGGAAAGGTAGGTCTACAGCTGAATCTGAAGAAAACTATGTTCGTGAGAAATGAACTAGTTCCTGAGGCCCCATTCAATCTCAATGGAACAAACATCTCTGAATGCAGCAGTTATGTGTACCTAGGTCGAGAAGTCAACATGATGAACGACCTAAAACCTGAGCTGCGCAGGAGGAAGAGAGCGGCATGGAATGCCTTCAAAGGCATCGAAGAAATAGCTAAAAGGACAAAGAACCTCCGGCTCCAGGCACATCTCTTCGACTCCACCATTCTCCCTGTGTTAACATACGCCTCAGAGACCTGGGCCCTACATAGCAGGATGAGAATGCTATTCGGGTCTCCCAGAGAGGCATCGAAAGAGCTATGCTTGAATATCACGCCTCACTCAAGTGAGAGAAGGAATCGGAGTTCTGACCTCCGCCGCTATTCCAGAATCAGGGATGCTGTCTCGTTTGCCAAGGCATCGAAAATCATATGGGCTGGACATGTAATGCGATTTGGAGACAACCGCTGGACTAGAGCCGTTACCGACTGGATCCCATGGGATGTCAAAAGATCACGTGGCCGCCCACCTACAAGATGGTCAGACTTCCTTGTTAAGACCCTGAAGGAACGGTTTGAGGCTCTTCATATTCCTTAATCAACCAGATGCCATTGGGCTACATTGGCACGTGATAGGGTCCAATGGAAATGTTACTGGCACCCGCCGAGCAAATCGATGAATAACGGGATTCAAGTGATCAAGTGATTTTTATTTATTTATTTTTTTTTTTTTTTTTTGGGTCACACCCGGCGATGCTCAGGGGTTATTCATGGCTCTGCACTCAGGAATTTCTCCTGGCATTGCTCAGGGGACCATATGGAATGCCGGGGATCGAACCCTGGCCGGCATGGGCCGGCTGCGTGCAAAGGCAAATGCCCTACCCGCTGGGCTATCATTCCGGCCCTGAAATAATTTTATTACATGATCAAAAAGTGATAAAAATCTTAGGAGAATAAAGTGAACTTTTATTTATTTTTAATTATAATGATCACTATTATTATTTTGCTTTTGGTCACATTAGACAGTGCTCAGGGCTTACCCCAGGCTCTGCACTCAGGGATCAGTTTCTGGCAGGTTCAGGAGTTGGAGTTGGATGGAGTGATATACGGGGTACCAAAGATCAAACCCAAGTCTGTTGGGACAAGGCAAAGTACCTTATCCACTTTACGATTATGTCACAGAAAAGAGAGCTTTTAGACCTCCTTTGAAAACAAACTTAAAGTTAGAAATAATTTATGATGAATGCTATTACTAACACATTTTCAAAAGCAAAAGTTTTCTAGAGGGCATGTAGAGTTGCGATGATAGGGAGAAGATAAAGCTTGTATTATTTAAATTGTTACTTAAAATTAGATTAAATTTTTAAAAATATAGTAGAATTTATCAAAGATAGTAGATATAAATTTACAAACATATAGTCTATTGATTTTTTCTGATTTTCTTGTACCATAATTAAAACTTTCTTGCATTATCTGTTTGAGAATTCCTGATTTTAACAAAATATAGATTTTTATATAATTTATACATATTGTTAAATTTCGTTAATCTGACTATTGTTATTTATAACTTTAGAAGACAATAAATCTTATAAGGAAATAGCAACTTTTATCTAAAATACTTAGGGTAGTAAAACACTTGTTACATGCTTTTCAATTAAAATTTGAAAAGTTCATTAATGTTTTCTTTTATTATAAGTAAATGCACATTGTAATGATTTTTATAGACAAAATAAAACTGATTAAGGTACTATTTCTAAATATTTTGCTTTCTTTATATGTGACTAATTTATTAGCTAAATTTTGAATCAAGGGCATCTGGCCACTAAATAAAATATTTTGTAAAGTGTGTGGAAGAGCTATACTTTCTATATTTTACAAAAAGGTAAAAGTTAATGTCAGAAAAAAGACAGTTAATTTTTTTTATTATCTTTTTTTTTTTTTGGGGTCATACCCGGTGATGCTCAGGGATTGCTCCTGGCTCTGAACTCAGGAATTACTCTTGGAAGTGCTCAGGGAAGCATATGGGATGCTGAAGATCGAACTAGGGTCAGCCATGTGTAAGACAAATGCCTTCTCCACTGTGCTATCACTTCAGGCCTAGTTCAAATTCTTTAATCAACTATTTTTAAGGTGCAAAGAGGAGATGAAGTAAAACACTAGGTCTAAAAAATTTAAAAAAAAATAAGATTTATTAATTGATGCCAAGATGATGAAATGAATTTTAAAATGGTATTACTTCATAAATATTGACAAACAAGTGAGCTATATTTTAATTGATATGTGAGTGTGTATTCAAAAGCAACTGGAAACAACAGTAAAATTAGCGAATTTCAGTGGTAAGTCATATGTTTTATATATTAAAACCAGTAGACTTTTAAAACATGAATGATCTATCATATATGAAGAGGCTCACTCTTGCTTATATTTAACACTATAGGATAGGGAATATAATTTTAGAGGACAAAAATGTATTTTAATACATTGAACCATAAATTAAGAACTAATACAGATTTTAACATATCAAAATAAATACTGTGTTTATTGCAACATTAATTTCAACTATTTGATCATAATTTCATAGCAATTATGATTAATATTTTTGCCTCCAGTTCTTTTTTTCTATTTTATATTGAAAAAGATATGATATACAGTTACAAACTGTGAGGTATGAGATCGAGTTACAAACTTACTCAATATAATATTGGGTTTCAATCATATAATATTCCAACACCATCCATTTACCAGTGTACATCTTCTACCATGAGTGGCGCTATCCTCTTGTCCTAGTCCACATGCCTCTATGGAAGTCACTTTTCTTCTCTGTCCTCTGTCTCTCTCTATACGTGTGTATATATATATATATGTATGTATATATGTATTATATATGTATGTGTGTGTTTGTGTGTGTATGTGTGCATATGCTTATATGTGTGTGTATGTGTGTATTTGTATATTTATATATCATGCTCTCTCTCTTTTTATGGGTTTTATGATTTGTGATACAAGTATTGAAAGGTTATCACTTACATCCCTTTACCTACTTTTAGTACTCAGTTTTTGTTCAAAGTGATCATTTCCAACTATCATTGAAATAGTATGTGGGTGGGGGGGGGTGGAGGACAGTAGAATAGAGAAGGGAAAACTATGACTCATTTTCTTTATTACTATGCTGTGGTCCTGGAGTAGGAGGAGAATATCATTATTTCTTGGGCAAATTTTTAAAAATGTTCTTTACTTGACTGTGTCTAATAGAACTAGTTTCCTAATCCCTTGCTTTCTTATAAATTTGGATAAGCAAACTAAAATTTATATAAGCAAAGTATTTACTTGTGCTGTATTTCATTGTTTTATTTCTTTCTAAAGTATTCTTCCAAGTATACTAGTATTGATATTCATATAATCTTTGATATCTATATTTCAATATTCTCTATTTCTTATCTACAAAAACGGTTTAGCATTATGCTATGCATTGCAGTGAAAATTAAACACAGTTATGCCAGTCAATTTAGTTTATTAAATACTAGTCAAAAAGGAAGCATAAAACGAAATCCATAACAACCTATGTGAATTGAAAGTGTTGTGAAGTTTTAAAGAATGTTACTTTTCATTTTTAATGATTGTTAAATATTTCACATAAAATAAAACCAAGATGTAAAAATATGCTGTCAATGCTCTTCCACTTAGTCCAAGCTGTCATATATCTACAACATACAATAACATATCATTGTCAAATTGTATTATATGCAACAAATAATATACATTATCTGTGTTATATAATATAGATTCCTCTATGCCTCCAAACCCAAATCAGTTATTGGTGATCTTGTTGATTAGCGTCTATTGCTCAATATGTACCAAAGTTTACAGATCAATTTAGTTAAGAACTTTTATATTTTTATCTTTTCATCAGCAAATCAGCATATCTCTCTTCTCAAATATTTAACGTAAATATGAAAAAATTCCTTTAACTTTTTAACTGCTTGCTCTATGTGGAGCTGATTTTGTTTGTGTAGGTTAAGATGGTTCCTCGCAAATTTTTATTGACCCTGGCCTTCTAATTTTGTTGCTTTACTACTGCTCCTCTATCCTATTTGTTAGCATAGTCTGATGCTATGAACTCTCATTTACATGATTTTCACTAAAAGACCCCTTGTATATTTGTGGGCACACAGAGAACTATATGCTACCTGGTTGAGAAGTGTTGTGTTAAATAGTTGACATTTTAATGAACTTTATTTGGAAATGATACTGATTAATGAGTTAAATAACGAATAACTTAATAATGTTTGTGTGGCTTATTTTTTTACCATAAAACAATAATTTTTCCAATTTAATCCTTTGTATGTAGTATGCTGCAATACTGCAGGATAATTAAAGAGGATAGCACACAGGAATCAATATTATAAAGAACAGAGGGGTGTTCTCAATAATGTAACACTAACTAAAACAGCAGCACCAAGGAAAATAATAGCCATGAATTACTAAAGGGCTGGATACCTACTGTCATATTTTAACATGATTAGATTTTAAGTTTAGCTGTGCTTCACCATTTTACTTCTTTGCCAGCCTCATAAAAACAGTCATAAAACAAAGTAGTATGAGAACTATTTCTTGTAGCAAACAGGGTGAATCTCAATAGAGACAAGTGGAGGCTGTTTAAACATATGCTCTCCTTGTCGGTTGTTATGATTAGTCTTGACTACCACATGAACAAATAAACAAACAATGTGAATTAATTACAGTATCAATAGATATCTGTGACTATACCTTAATAGAAACTGAACAGAATATAATGAAATAATTTAATATCCACTGAGTTGAGGACTAAACACTCGAAGGCATAATTTCTCTCAATTCATGTATATAGCAAAGGAAGTAGTTTTCCTCTATGCTCCAGTCTGTATATAGCTGTATCTTTTAAGTTACCTGACAACACACATATAAATGGGAGGGGGGAAAAGCATACACTTGTATTAAATTGTTTTAATTTTAATCATCTTAAGGTAAAGGAAATGAATGTCTGCAAATGTAAGAATACTTGAAAGCTTACTTAAAAAGGGAAGGGAGTTGTAAATCACTAAGGGAACAATAAGTGATGTTTAGAAAAGTAAATGAGTCCCTCAGAAAACAGATATATGATAGATGTGCATTTTTTGATAGATGTACCTTTTGTGTGAATGAAAAACTTGATATATATTTTCCTCGTATAAAAATCAATCTTCTTGAGTTTATGAAACTCTTGAGAAGGGAACTTATGACTACTGTGTTCTTTTTGAAGAGTCTTTCTAGGTAGAGATGAAAGAAAAGAAAAGAAAAAAGTGCAAGAAAAAACCTGATATGTTCTTGCTGTTTTTAAATATCGCAATTCAAAATAAGAAACCCAAACTGCATATTTTGAGATAGCATAGCCTGAAATCCTTCATTATGAAATATTATCCCCCAAGTCCATAATGCTAATAAATCAAGAAGAAATTTAGTCTATGTAGATTAGAAATAAGATTATTCTCTAAAAAAGTAAGATAGTGCTCTTGAAATTACTGATTTTGGTTGCTGAAACTTTTTTAGGAACACTTTAAATTGCTAAGAAGGGGTTTAAATCTCTTCTGTTGCTTTTATATTACACATAAATCCAGCTAAGATGTTTTCATTTTCCTTGATCTCTTTTTTTGTAGTATTTTGAGTTGAGGTTTTTTTAATGGGAATCTGAGATTCATATGAAATGAAAGTCATATGTTTTCACAGGAGTAAAATAAAAGAAATGAACAGACATTTTAAAATTTTGATAATGCAGTCACTTTTCCCTAACATAATACAACACAACAGGTTAATTGTGTACATTCTAAGCTGTGCTTTTTTGGTTGCATAAGACTGACCTGTATTGCAATTCTATCTTTTATGTTGTTTTCTCTAAAAATAGTTCATTGTATTCACATTAACTTAAGTTTTATTAATAAACACAGACTGAAAATATAATTATTTCATTAAAAATAGACTATAAGGTCGGAGTGATACTGCAGCAGGTAGGGCACCTGCTTTGTAGGCTTCCTAAGTGGGTTTGTACTCTTGTTTTCCACATGTGGTCCTTCGAGCCTGCCAGGAATGATTGCTGAGAGCAGAACCAGAGGTAAACTCAGTATGGCTGGGTGTGGCCCAACGACAACAAACTAAGTCGTCAAACTGTAGGTGTTAGAAATGGTTTATAAACGAAGAAATATTTGAAAGACAATAATAATCAATAATAATAAATACAATTTAAAATATTTCAGTCTCAAAAGTAATAAAGATGTTTCATTTAAAATATTTTAATGAAAAAGATTTGTTTTAAGTTCCTAATCTAACAAAGAAACAAGGTAAACAATATCGGTTAGCTACACAAAAGTAAGTCCCCAAATTTTTATTTTCAGGGCCAGAGCCATAGCACAGCAGGTAGGATGTTTGCCTTGCACATGACCCACCTGGGTTCGATCCCCAGCATCCCATATGGTTCCATATGGAGTAATTCCTGATTGAAGAACCTGGAGTAACTCCTGAGCATTGCCGGATGTGACCCAAAAAACAAAAAAAAATTTTTTTCTTCTTAAAATCTTACAGATTTTAAATGCAAATTATTAACTGAACAAGGATAACAAGAAGACAATTTCTGTTTAAGATATTAGTAGAAATTACAGTGTGTGTGGGGCGTGGTGGGGATGGCAGGATTTTGGTGTGGGAGAGAATTTAAGCTATAATACAGTGCACTGGAAGCTTTATCTACATGTGGCTGAGCCAGGTTCAATAACAGCACTACACATCTTTCCCAAACTCTAGTCAAGAGTGATTCCTTAGAGCAGATCCATGAGTAAGTAAGTCCTGCGTATGGCGAGGTATGGTCCCAAAACAAAAATCAAACAAACAAACCAAAAAAAAAAACAAAAAAGAAGTGACAGAGTAGGAATTCAAGAATAATTAAAATAACATAATAATTACTATTATTAGTACAAGAATTACTATTATAAAAATGACTATTATATAGTATATATAATTATATATAATTTCTACTATAATAATTACTATCATAATAACTACTAATTACTATCACTATCACTATCCTGCCATTGATCATCTATTTGCTAGAGCGGGCACCGGTAATATCTCCATATGTCCTGTCTCATGCTAGTAGAGCCCAAGGGCATTTATTCGCTCCAGGAACATAAAGAGCCTCAAACCATTATATTAGGTCATGGGAGTGAACTAATATAGTTGTTACTGGTATTTGGCATATCAAATAAAACAGGGCAGCTTGCCAGGCTTGCCATGCAGGTGGCATACCCTTGTAGTCACCTCTAAATATAGCATTTATAGATGAACCATGCGGCCGCAAGCGGCCACACGAGACGGGCTGTGATAGGCTGTCGCTGGGTGGAGTTCTGACGAGAGGGAAGTCCGGATGTGGAAAATGGTGGCCTGATGGAGCTTGGGGGTGTCATCTGGCTTGTTTTGTGGCTCTGCTGGGGTGGCGGGCCAGGGCTAGAACCCGCCATCCTTCCCGGGCACCTCGTGCGCGGCTGGGCACGGGAGAGCAAGTAGCAGCTCTGCCCCATGTCTGTAAGTCTCTGGTTCCAGCATACCTGGGCGAATTGGAAAAAAAAAAACCTGCTGCAGTGTGGAACTAGATGAGACAGGCTGTGATAGGCTGTTGCTGGATGGAGTTCTGATGAGAAGGAAGTCCGTATGTGGAAAGCGGCGGGATGGAGTGGGGGAGGGGTCATCTGGCTTGTTGTGCAGCTCTGGTGCACAATAACTACTAATACTATAATAATTACTATTTTTGTTCTACGCATTTGACCTTTCTACTGCTTGTAACCAGACACAATGTTTAAAAGAGTAACACCATCTTATCAACAGAGATAAAAGGCACACATACAGAAAGCGAAATTCCAAAAACCTGAAGATGCTGCTTTTGAGCATTTGTCCTTGTACCCTATTTAGTGGAATATAAAGATATCATGATTGTTGAATCTCCCTTTATCTGAGAAAAAAAATGATATCATTACAATAATACAGGGATACTTTAAAAGCCCACTTACACCAATGGATAGATCTTTGAGACTGAAAAATCAATAGGGAGACATTGGTTTTAAATGACACATTAGACTAAATGGCCTGAATAGATATATTATCCAAAGTAATGAAATTTAAAAATCTTCTCAAGAGTACAAAGAACATAGAGCAGGAAAGATAGCTTAATGGACTGGAGTAAGTACTTTGTATGCAGAACGTCTAAGTTCTACCCCTTCAGTGGCATGGTCCCCTGAGCACTGAGCACTGATATCAACGTTGAGTCTGGTTTTTCCCTCTTCCCAAAACAAACAAGAAAAACATGAAAAATATTTCAAGGTATTAAGTCAGATACTTATCACAAAAGAAAAGCAGAAAAAAAACAATATATGAAGACCAGAAAACATGCTGGTTGATAAATCCCTAATCAATGAAAAATATAATAAAAGGACATCAAAACCTATGAGAGACAAATGGAAATGAAACACTACTTACTAAAATCTTCAGGATATAGTATAAGTTGATATAAAGATAGATGCTTATAGCTATAAAACTTTATCTTCAAAAACAAGAAAAACCACAAATAAACAACATCATCTTACATCAGAGTAAATAGAAAAAAATTCCAATATTAGTATGTAAGGGGGGATATTAATTACAGAGTAAACTTGAATGAAATAGAAATTTAAAAGAAAAAAATAGTACAAATAAATATATGCTAAGAATGGTTCTATGTAAAATAGCAAAACTTAGAAATCAGTAAGACTAAGAATTAACATTTATTATAGAAACAGAAAAGAAAAAAAATTGAAATGGTATAAAAAGAAATACTAATAACACTTGGCTAAATTTAATACTAAAATACTAGTAAATCGGTCAATTTAAAAGATGTGTAAAAAATTCCTAGAATCATACGGCCTTCTAAGTCTGAACCATAAGAAATAGAAAAACTTGATAGACAAATCACAATTAAGGACACCAAAGCAATTTTTTCAACACTTCCCAATCAACCTCCAAACAAAACTCCAAATGTCCTAGACCAGCAGATGGCTTCAATGTTCTACTCTACCATATATTCCAATTATAATTCTTAACATAATTAAATTATTTTATAAAACTGAAAACAATAGGTGTTAAAAAATTCTGAAGGTATTAGTCTGATTGCAAAACCTAGTCTAATTCCAAACAAGAATGGCATAAAAAGAGAAAACTATAAGTAAATATCTTTGATGAATGCAGATGCAGGAGTCTAACAAAATGTCAGCTGACAGAAATCTAGAATTCAACAATGCACTAAAACAATTTTGCATGATGGCATTTATTCTAAGATTAAAGGCTGATTATAATTTTAGGAAATAAAGTAAATGATTTTTTTATCTGAAAGGAAAAAGTTGTGTAACTCTACTTATCCACTGATGTGGATTTGTTTGGATATAGAGTTACAACTTTACAGTCCACTGATGTGAACTGTACCAGAAAAATAAAAGAAAAAAATAGCGATATTGTTCTATATATATTTTGATAAATGTTATCAATAAGCTGCAAACATGTTTGAATTGACCTCCCAAATTGGTAAATCTTAGAAAGATGCTATTCATAGTTATAATGCACATGAATAAATGCTCATTTAGATGAGATGAATAAAATTGGTTTCAAAATAGAAGAATCAGTAAACAGAACTCTCTGTAATCAAATAGGTAAAAAGTTACAGAGAGTACCCAAACAAGTCCAAACAAGATTAGACCGAGCATTTTATCCAGTAATAACAAATACTCTTATTCAAATATGACTGGAAAAAAGTTAATTAAGAAAATTACTGCATGAAAAACTACATTATAAAAAAATTGTATCAGATAAATTACATTAGACTTCATTAAACTAAAGTCTGGTAAAACGATTGATATGGAATGAAAGAACACCAAATAACCAAAATATCTAAAGATTAAAGACTAAGTATAGATAAGATCTCTGATTATTTTTCACAAATATGACAAAACACATATCGACAGATGTGTTAATTTTAGAGAACACTAAATGGCCAAATAATCTACATAATTTAGACCTAAGGGTTCAGTGGATGCTCAAAAAATAAGACATGGTCCAGGGTCTTAGGTGAAGTGAAGACTTTTGAAAACTCTAGGGCCCTAGGAAGGCCATCTTCAACAGTATACATCTTAAATTTGACAAGAAATGTAAGATATAAAGATGATATTTGCATCACTTGATCACTTAAATCCCGTTATTCATCGATTTGCTCGAGCGGGCGCCAGTAACATTTCCATTGGACCCTATCAGTGCCAATGTACCCCAATGGCATCTGGTTGATTCAGGAATATGAAGAGCCTCAAACCATTCCTTAAGGGTCTTGACAAGGAAATCCTGACCATCTCGTAGGTGGGCGGCCATGTGATCTTTTGATATCCTGTGGGATCCAGTCGGTAACGGCTCTAGTCCAGCGGTCGTCTCCAAATCACATTACATGTCCAGCCCATCTGATTTTCGATGCCTTGGCAAATGAGACAGCATCCCTGATTCTGGATTAGCGATGGAGGTCAAAACTACAAATTCCTTCTCTCACTTGAGTGAGGCGTGATATTCCAAGCAGAACTGTTTCTCTTCCTCTCTGGGAGACCAGAATAGCATTCTCATCCTGCTTTCGTAGGGCCCAGGTCGCTGAGGCGTATGTTAACACAGGGAGAATGGTGGAGTCAAAGAGATGTGCCCGGAGCCAGAGATTCTTTGTCCTTTTAGCTATTTCTTCAATGCCTTTGAAGGCATTCCATGCCGCTCTCTTCCTCCTGCGCAGCTCAGGTTTTAGGTCATTCATCATATTGACTTCTCGACCTAGGTACACATAACTGCTGCATTCAGAGATGTCTGTTCCATTGAGAGTGAATGGGGCCTCTGGAACTAGTTCATTTTTCATAAACTAGTTTTCATTTTTTCATAAAACAGTTTTCTTTAGATTGAGCTGTAGACCTATCTTTCCACATTCTCAGTCGAAGTCAGCCAGCATTAATGCCCCTTGGCTAATGTTTGGTGTTATTAGAACGATGTTATCAGCGAAGAGGAGGTGGTGTAGTTGCCCAACATCTATCTTCACTCCCATTTCTTCCCATTCTAATTGTCTCCACGATGTTCTCAAGGGTGGCGCTGAAGAGTTTTTGACAATTTGTTGATGTCGAACCCCTCCTTTGACATCAATGACCACTTCCTTGTAGAATAGTGAGATCCTGGTGGTGAATTCGTAATGGAGCTCATGAAGGATCTTGATGTACTGGGTTTGAACGCCCTTGTTTGGCTAGGGCTTTAATGACTACTTCAGTCTCCACAGAAACAAAGGCTTATTTATCTTGTATTCCCTACAAACCTCAATGATCTTGGTTACTGTGTGGATATGGTCAATTGTGCTGAATCCTTTCCGGAAGCCAGCTTGCTCTCATGATTGTCCATCTTCTAGTGTTCTGCCAATCCTGTTCAGGATGACTCTTGTAAACATCTTGTAGATTACGGACAACAGGCAGATGGGGTGATAGTTGCCAATGTCGTGAATGTCTCCCTTATTGAACAGTAGAACTGTCCTGCTGTTTTTCCATTGGGAGGGTACCTTGCATTCTGACAGGTAGCGTGTGAAGAGCCGAGCTAGTGTATTGATGAGTACCAATGGCAGATTCTTCAGTTTTTCGGGTCTGACTTTGTCTGGGCCTGGTGCTGTTCCCTTCTTTACTGACGAAATGGCATGTCAGATTTCATAAGGGAGAATGTTGGGAATGACATCCATCCTGTGGAATTTGGTATGTTGGCAGGTGGACATGGCTATCAAAGAGATCTGAGTAGAATTCATGGATTATCTTCTTCATTTCCTTTCTGGACGATGTGATAGATACATCAGGGCGTCGGAGGGCAGTCATCTTGGTCTTATAGTTGGCGAAGGACAGGCGGGCATTGCGAATGCTTTTCCTGGCTTCTGATGCATCTTCTAGTATTTCTGCTCTTCTGTCTTTGAGGTCTTCTTTTATCACTTCTCTGCACCCGCTTTGCAAGCTGGGACGTTAGCATTTGCTCTCCTGAGGCTTGGCGCCTTGCCATGTTGGCAAATGAGCTCCAGAGTTTTTGAAGACAAGCGTCCTTTTGTGTCTTTTCTCTCGGCATTCTTCGCACAATCATGGAGGTTCTGAACCAGTCGGTTGTATTCTTCATCAATGTTGTCAATGATGGTATCGTCCCATGCTGCTGCAATGGTGCAGAAGAGTTCCCACTTGGTTGTTGCTGGGAGTTCTCTTCTTAAACGTTGAAGCCTTTTCTCCCGTTGCGTGAAGTAGAATTTTTCACGAAGGAGACAGTGGTCTGATCCTGTTTGGAATTTGGGGACGACAGCAACATCGGTCATACAAAACCGTCGATTGAAGATGATGTGGTCAATTTTATTGTGGAACTGTCTGTCCACCAGGAGATTCCCATGTCCAACATTTCGCTTCAGCCTTCTGGAACTGTGAGTTCCCATGAATAATCTTGATGGACATGATGAACTCAGTTAATCCCTCACCCTGTTCGTTCCATTCTAGGCCATGGGTCCCGATGTCAGCTGATCTTCCGCTCCTATCTTGGCATTAAAATCACCGACTATGATCTTGTTGAAAGTGTGATCTTTTTTCTGTTCCATGTAGAATTTCTCAATTTCATCTTCCTTGTGTGTGGATGTTGGTGCGTAGACAATGAAGATAGAAATTGCTGGCAGTGGGCCACATCTCTTGAAGTGTAATCGTCCTATCCTGTTTGTTAGGCATTCAAATGAATCAATGTTGACGGCCAAGTTCGTGTTGGCAAGGACACCACTGCCACCCATGCCTCTTTACGTCGCATGTTCCAAGGAACAATTCTTCTCCGGTGTCAAATACAGCGTGATG